>JAJJMA010086314.1:0-16337 GCA_023529015.1 Papaver nudicaule
TCTTCATCATCTAAGACTAAAAATGAACCTGCACCCAAAAAACCTGCAAATCCTCTAGATTCATTACCATATGCACATAAACCTCGTCCTAAGTTTACGTGGAATGAAGATTTATGTCTTTGTACAAACTATATGATTTTTTATCCAACCCCGGACGATATAAAACGCAATCGTGTTAAGGTAAATGAGCCACAATTGTGGACTACTGTCAGTGCAGAATTCAAATAGATAGACGTACTTCCAAAGTTGTGTGTGATCAGAATACGTTGTGGTCGCGTTGGAGAAAAATACACCAAAGAGTCCATGAATTTATGCACTTGGAGAGATTGATCAAAGGTCATTTTCCGGAAGATACCGATGAAAATCTGGCGAGGACTTTGAAGGAATGGCATCGATGTAAAGGAAAGAAATTCAAGTACGAACAACATTACCGTTTCCTCAAGTGTTTTCTTATTAATCGTTATGTGTCTTGAGAAATAAGGCTCTTTCATATGGGTGGCTTGAGAAATAAGGCTCTTTCATATGGGGTCCGAGTGTAGTTTGGTTCTTGTTCGTTAACTTCGTTAGACCTAACACAGTCTTTTATTTTTGGTAAAAGTCGAACGAGTGTGGGTTGCTTCGACTTTACCAAAATAAAGGATTGTGTTAGGCCAAACCGATCTGTTATCAGACCACCTGGATACAACTCCCCATAGGAAAGAACATCTGTGTAAAAAGAATTCTCTTTCCTAAGGGTAAAGGCAAATCAACTTATAAGATTAAATAAGATTATTTTGCCGATGCCCATAGGAATGAGCATTTTTATTTATGAATGTACTAAAATTATGATTGATGTAAATAGAAACGAGTCTTCATTAAATATATTTTCCTTAAATCTTTCGTTAATGCTTTCATTACATACCGTCGTTAAATATATTGTCTAAATCTGTCGTTAATACTTTCATTACATACTGTCTTTAAATATTTTGTGTAAATCTGTCGTTAATACTTCATTACATACCTTCGTGAACCACTTTCATCACATACTGACCCATTGAATATTATCTTGTTAATACTTTCGTTAATACTCTTGTTAGTACTGTCCAGTTTATTTACTTAATATTAGTCCCGGTTGATTGTTTGCTTCTTGTTCGTTAACTTCATGTGACTCCCGTTAAACAAAGTCGCGGTTGATTGTTGGTTGCTTCTTGTTCGTTAACTTCATGTGACGAATGTTGCTGACAATGCACTAGTAGACTTTTTTGCTTTCCATTTTTCGTTGCCTGGAACGTTTGGAACTCTCGCTTAGAAGTGCCTCCTCTTTGGTGCAAATTTCTTCGCCTCATTAACCATAAGTTGAGATTTGTTTTGTATTTTCATGGGTAAATGTTGAGATGTGTTTTGGTTTTTTATGAGTATATCTGTTTTGCTTATATGTTCTTATTTTGTTTGCAATCTATTTCATCTAAGAACAACTGACCACCAGAGGGTGTATCTTAATTAGAAGGTTGTTGTTAATGAAGGAGATCGGTGCATCAAACCTCACTAACTAATTCATCCCCTCTATCATTACAGTTGGTTCATCAAAGTTTCAATAGTAATGTATTTTACTTCTTGATTGATGGTTACAAACTAGAACAAGAGATGTCATATGACTGTGTTGGTCTTCCAAGGCTGTTTAAGGATTGTAGTAAATTCGTAATTAAAAATCAAGTTTTTTTGAAATGAATTTACTACTGTCTTTAAATAGCCTAGCAGGATTAGTGTACAATAAAGAAAGAGCTGTAGTTGTGTTTGATTCAAGCCATTCCCACAAGGTGTATTAGTATGTGGTGAGTAAGCATGAATACATTAGTTTCTGTTATTATCATTAGTTTATCTTGGTTGATTTTTAATCACTTCATTGTCTTTGTCTGGCCAGGAGGCTTATTTGAGCACAGGGCTGCTGCAGGACACCTTTTTCAACTTAAGGTTTGTCTACATATCATATAGTGTGCAATCTCTTTATTTTATCATGTGGTACATGATTTGGAGTATTATGAACAACTCACCACCATTGAGTGTTTGGAGATGAGATGTACTAGTTGTGAAGTTTGCCGTAAATGGATGGGATCGATGCGGCAAACATGACTACCAGTTGTTTTAGGGGTAAAACAATAAAGAGAATCTGAGGGGTAAAGTGTGAAGTATGATGATGTAATAAGAAGTTGTAATGGTATTCGAGAGGTCAAGATCGAACAAGACTCGCCTAAACCAAGAAATGGTCGTTCGAGTATTGCTTCAGCTACAGGATATAGGGTTGGTTTAGGGAGGGAAGCAGAGAAAGATGAGATCAGAGAATTGCTATAATTTCTGTGATGTTGATGATTAAATTGCTAAAAAGAATGGATATTCAGTTCTCACTAGATATTGAATTCTGAATGAGAAGAGTTAATCAATTATCGATAAGACAAATTGATTATACTTGCACTGAATTCAACTGTTGAACTTGTCTGTTGGTATTGTTGTTGTGTTTCCAAACTGGTCGAGTGACCTATTTATAGCAATAGAATTCCAACTGATCTCGTAAGAAGTGGAATAGTGGGAGTGAGGAACGAGTGGGGTCAGTTGTTAAGAGTCTTACGCCTAATAATAGGGAAGACTAACAACCCATTACCTTATCCCATCTTTCCAGCAACGTTCACACGACTTAGTGTCTTTCCCGTTGAGTGATTGAGCCGTTGCAATCACACGTGCCGTAGACCGCCAAACCAAAACCCTAAAGAATATCCCCCCATGTAACTAATGTTGATTCTCGTAAGATTTGTTAAACATTTGTTAAGTCAAAGATGACTAGGTGCAAGTTGTACCAATTACTGGTAAACTCATGACTTTGCGTAAAGATAGAGATTAAGCGATAAGCTTGTATATATATCTCTTTTAGATTTGGTTTAAGGATTGACCCGCGCAATCGCCATTTAAACCAATGAGATAAGTCTAAGGATTGAGCTATGCAACCGCCATTTAGACCGATACGATAAGATAAGTCTAAGGATTGAGCTATGCAATCGCCATTTAGACTGAGAGGATTTCAGCAACTCTCTGTGGCAATAGTCAAGTATATACGACTTTTGATTTGCCATAAATATGAGAATTTGGCTTGTGGCATGTAATGCACCAATTCTATGAGTAATGAAGACATATGAATGTCCAAAATAATATAAGTCATAGCCATGAGCCATGATTAAGAATTATAGCACTGATTAGAGAAGCAAGTCTATAATCAGGAAAAATAGACGAGTGATGCTAACACGGCGTAGCCATCATCAAGAATGAATAAGGATTGCCAATCCAAGACCTAAAGATAGGCCACAATAATAATAATAAGCCATGTTAAATAGCATAATAATCCTATTAGGAAGTTAGGCATAGGACGTAAAAGGATAAGCCATAACATTACGTTATCTTCAGATTTCTGGACAGCTTGCACGTCGTCCATTCATAAAATAACCCAGGCCAGCCTATATTCGGTAAAATACCGAAATTTTAGTATGTTATAGGGAACTCACAGAGGAAAAACTTTCGTGAAGGAAGCGCCCCATAATTGTTCACGGATTGGGCTGTAAAAATCGTCCTTCAAGGAAATTTGTAATCTGCCAGATTACCGAATTTGATTAGGAAACTAGAGTATTATGGACTCAATAAAATCCATAATCCTCTAGGACTTGGATCAGTGGGACCCATAAATAGAGGGGAGGCTAGAGAAATATATACTCTAGCTTTAAGAGGGCAAGGATAGCCGTGAGAGAGAAGACGGCCATGGACCTCCATGAGTACAAGCGAGAGAAAGCCATAAGGCCTCCACAAATTAAGCGAGGGAAAGCCATAAGGCCCCCCATAAATTAGGCTAAGCATGGCCATAAGGCCTCCAAATATTTGGCCAAGGCACGACCGTGGGGCTCCAAAGATTTGGCCAAGGGACGACATGGGCATCCAAAGACTTTGGCCAAAGAGTAGCCGTGGGCATCCAAAGACTTTGGCCAAGGAGTGGCCGTGGAACCCAAAGATTAAGCAAGGGAGATGCCGTGGGCATCCAAGAAGATGGCAAGAAGGTGGCGTGGACACCCAAATAGCTTGGCCAAGGCACAGCCTTGGGCCTCCAAAGATTTGGTCAAGGCATGGCCGTGGCGTCCAAGAAATAGGCAAAGGGGAATGGCCGTGGGCACCCAAAGTTAGGCCAGGGAGTGGCCGTGGGCATCCAAAGGCCAAGGTAAGCTAGTGAACTGGATACCCAAAGGCTAGGGCAAGCTAATGGCGTGGATATCCAAAGGCTAAGGCAAGGACGGCGTGGATACCCAAAATCAGGCCAAGGAGTGGCCGTGAGCATCCAAAAACTAGGGCAAGGAGTGGTCGTGGGCCTCCAAGGATTAGGCAAGCTAAAAGATGTGGATACCCAAAGTTAGGCCAAGCTAATGGTGTGGATATCCAAGGCTAGGCCAAGGAGATGGTCGTGGATACCCAAAGCTAGGCCAAGGTAATGGCGTAGGCATCCAAAGTTTGTGGCGTGAATTGCCTAGGGTTTGGCTCGAGTATGAGCTAGGCTAATGCGCATGCATAGGTATTTTTACGTATAAGCTAGGGATATGGACCATGCTACTAGGCTAAGGTCGTGAGATATCAAAATATGGCTAATGGCAACCAAAATATCTTATCCCTATAAATTCATACCTTGTCTCGAGCTATTCCAGGATGCCAGAAATTGATGCAAAATTACTCCTGTGACCTCCTCGCCAAAAACCACCATCAACACCAGTACATTTTCATCCCCAATTTCTGTTGGTGAAGAAGCCTCCATACATTAGTCTAAGTTTGATGATTATCACTGTCTTGGTTTATTCTTACTTGCTACCATTATCTATGTTTTGCAAGAATTCACTGTGGCAGTACCAACACAAGTGCAGAAAGGGAAAGATATGACTGTATTGGTCTAGAAAGACTCTTTTAGGATTGGAGTAAACTCCTAATCATAAAGTTTTCTTGAAAGTGTTTACTCCAGCTCCAAAAGGGTCTAGCTGGATTAGTATGCTACTATGAAAGAGGACATGTCGGTGTCATTCAAAGACATATTACTTACTACATTATCTTTGTCTTGCGAGGAGGCTTCTTTGAGAAAGGGGCTGCTGCAGGTCACCTTTTTCGCCTAAAGGTTTGTTTACATATCATATGATCTCTTTATAATAGTATGTTCTACATGCTTTGGTGTATTAGGAACAACTTACCATCATTGAGTGTTTGGAGATGAAATATACTTCTTATGAAGTTCGCCGAAATGGAGGAGATCGATTCGGCAAACATGATGAGCAGCATATTTTCATCCCTAACTTCTGTTGGTGAGGAAGCCTCAATACATCAGTCTATGTTTGATGTTCATTATTCTGTCTTGGTTTATCTTACTTACTAGTTACTACCATTATCTTTGTTTTGTGAGGATTCACTGTAGCAATACCAACACATGTGGAGAAGGAGAGACATGACTGTATTGATTCTGCAAGACTCTTTTTAAACATTAGAATAAATTCCCAATTATCAAGTTTTCTTGAAATGAATTTACTCCATTTTTTAAACATAGTCTAGCGGGACTAGTATGCAACTACGAAACAGGACCTGTCGGTGTCATTCAAGGATAGTTTACTTCCCGTAGGTGAGTGAACTCTTACTATACCTGCTCAGAAGATTAATGTATGAGTATTTGGTTGAATTAGATGTATGTTGCAGTTAGGTCTCCCTGTTATAGTAGATAGTTGAGGTCAAATTTTGTTCATGCTATATTTGCTAGATTTATAAGTAGTATGACATATTATATATGATAATTGTTAGGTATTCATTGATCCCCTAAATTTAGCTGATGAGAAGCAGGTTCACTCCTTATCCTACATGCGAATCGGTTTCTTCTTATAACCAATTTACTTACACGTAGTAAAATGAGTGTTCTGGCTCATTGAGTGCTATTACTTTTGATTTTGAAAAAGCAGGGGTACCGAAATACAACCAACTTTTCGTTTGGGCTCGTGAGACTTATGGTCAGATCTGGACGATCTCAAAAATCAATATCCAGATCTGTTAACCTGAGTTTGGATCACAAGGATCAGTCCAACGCAAGACAGGGTCTTGGTAAATCCAAGGGATGGATTTAGGACAACGATCAGGTTTATTAATAACGTACTTCTTGTCTTTGCTTTAATTATATAATCAGAGAATATAATGCGGAAAGTAAATCACACAAGGCACCCGAGATTTTTTTAACGAAGAAACTAAAACTTGTAAAAAAACCTCGGGACCTCGTCCAGATTGAACACCGCACAGTACAAACTGAATATAAACACTAGCCTACTATAAGACTTCGGTCTAGGATGTATCAGAGACCAATTCCACCCTCCAAGCGAACTGGCTACTGTCGCACTTCTTACGTCTCTAGATCCCCCACAGATCGTCACGCACTTGATTCCCCTAGCTGACGTCCGTTACAGGCCTAGGAGTTGCTTTAACCGTTGTTAAAGGCTTGTGTCAACAATTCCGGCTTTGCAACCTCAATTGTCAACTGTATGTTCGAACTGTCCTCTATCAGTTTGACATACACAAAGTAACTTCCTTCGGATTGCTCCAGGTCATACGGAAATCTACTTACAAGCGGGGGCTGACAAGTAAACCGAGTAAACTATGCCCAACTTGTCTCTACCTCAGTTGTAAAAAGAATCACTTAAGAAACTTATACAACTGGAGCTAACTAGGTCTTACAACACCGAGTGCACCCGTGCGTTGCTTCCTTTCGAAATCCTGTGTGTAACGTATCAGTTCTTGAATGGCCTTATATCATAAGAGAAGGACCGTAGAATAGACAAGAACGTGATCAGGTTACCAAGGTTACATGTTACTCCGATTTCAACCACTAATTAAGGTCTCAATCTCCTACCTGTGCTTCCCAACTCTCAAGAGAAGTCTTTATAGTCGTAGGTAAATCCTGTGAGGAACTGATTACCTAATAGAGGATGACTATACCACAACAAGCATTCACCGAAGTGAAAAGAGTTTACATTCACTTCCCTAAGGACCTTCACGTATGCTTGATGCTTGCAGTATTCGTCTATAGACACCTCTATTTATAACACTCAATAAGATAGGTTGCTTTGGAATAAAGCAATCAATTACTTGTCCCACAAGTTTTGGAAACCCTAAACTTGCAAACCATAATAGAGATTAATCTCAATTGGAATTCATTAATCATTTATCTGCCAAGTGTTTTGTTACCTCAAAAACACTTCAAGATAGAAATCCAACAGACCAGAGATAATCTTTATCTTATTGACACACCGTTAGATGGACCACATAAGATATTTTCGTGATAATCCAAGTCCAACTAAGAGATAAAGGAGTTCAGAGTTTAACCCTAGTGAAAATCCCAAAGAATATTCACTTGGGACGGTTTGCGAACCGTCCATCTGAATCACAGCCAAAAGTATCAGGTTTGCGTAGGTACGCGTACAAACTGACACTCTGGAACTCAGGAGTAAATCCGAATTTTTGTTCCGTGTACGGTTCGGGAACCGCCCACCATTTAGATTAGGGTTTAACAGGACCCGCTGGAAGTTCTGGGCTTAACCAGTACTTAGACGTGTGTGACGTCCTCAGCTGTAATCCACTGGACTCTTTCTCAAGAGTACTCCTTTAGATTCACCCATATCCAACAAGTGATTTGCAAGCAAACCGTTGCAATGGACAAATGGTATCAAATCTATCTCATGCATTCTTGTAACCTTAGTATTTGCGGGAACAAATACTAACATAACACATGGTCATGTAGACAAGAACACGATCTCAATCGCTATTATAACACTACCAAAGTAGCCGACTATTTCGAATAGAGAAAGTAGAATAGAAGAATTTCCATAAAAGTCATAACTCCTATACTAACCTTTTGTCGATGAAGAATAATTGATGTCTTCTTTGTCTTCACAGTCTTCGTCTTCAAGGTCTCAACTACTTAGTCTATATCCCAATTCCGAAATCTAAACTCTAGTAGGCTAAATCAAGAATTGTGTTTTGACACCTAAAACTGACAACTAGCTTGACATACCAACGCTAGTGGGTTTGACCGGACAATGCCCTAACCGATTTTATGAATGTTTGTAGTTGTAATAACAGGATTGAATCATTTTTATGATTTCCCTAAATAGTTTTTTTAGGGATGATTTATAACCGTGGTTCATGATTATTAATATGATTATAGACAACTCTGTTATGGGGTCATATTATGTTATTCAAGTGGTTGTTCTGTCAACTATACGTAGACAACTGAAAGATTTGTTTCATTGTTTCCCAGAACGCTCACATCTGAGGTCGACAAAGCAAAATGAAGGTTGCGTTAATGATAAAGATCTCTGGGAAACCGCTACAAACCATTCTGCGTCCTATAACAAAGTTTCTTTTGATCCAAGGTATCATTACAGAACATCACATAAACTGCAAACTGCCAAAACACACAACCTTCTAATATATGGGTAGTAATAACACAGGCAAAAATGTATGTATCTATTTTACCTTGTGCAGTTTTATCAATTTAGGATTGTGAATGAGTGTAGTGAATGGATGTATAAACGGTTGTATGATTTTCAGAGTTTGAATGAAATGGTTGTGTTAGTTGAATGAGAATGGATGTATTTTCAGTGGGAATGAATTGAAAATTACAGGATTTCGATTCAGTATAGCAGGTTCAGGAATGAACTGTATTTGCAGGTTCAGGAATGAACTGTATTGCAGGTTCAGAAATGAACTGTATTCCAGATTCCGGAATGAACTGTATTCCAGGTTCAGAAATGAACTGTATTCCATATTCCGGAATGAACTGTATTCCAGGACCACTTTAGGAGATCAATTGTAACGCAGGGCTTAACGCTTGCTAGCGTTTTATTTTTTTAAAACAGTTTCTTCTAACGATAACAGACGTTACACAAAATCTGTTACATACCAAAAACACGTGGCAATTAAAAAAATGTTACAAGTGAAATTCCCACGAAAAAAAATGTTGACTAAGCCATTAAAGTTTATCTGTTACGCTGTAGATTAACGGCGTACAGAAGTTGTTGGATCCGTTACGATAGAAGGACGGGTGGCAAGCACTGAACAGTTAGAAATAGAATCCATCAGAACATTTCGTTACCTTAACAGTTAGGGTATCAGTTACGCAGACGCAACGTTGCTGGCTGTTAAAAAACCGTTAAGAAAACTGCCAGCTGGCAAATGGATAAACCGTTACTGCACAAAAAACACCGTTGGATATAATGTTACAGTTAAGAGTTATTTATCAGTTACTGCACACTGTAACGGGTAGACCGTTATAGTAGACTGCCACGCGGCATGGTATGATGGTATTCCTCATCCGTGGCAAATAATTATTGCAACGGATGCGTGTGTTGGTGTAATTATAATAACACCAACGACAGATCCGTTGCTGTAATTATTCCAACACTAATAATAACGGCGTCTCGGTGACGGCCACTCGTCATTGCTTTTATTTTTTGCAACGGCCCACCGCCGTTGCTGAAAAACTGTTTTCGTGTAGTGTTCCTATGTGAATAGTGATGGTGCAGATGTCGGTGTAGTACAGTGGTAAAGTCGCTTGGTGGTGATACTAGCGACCTAAGTTCGAAACTCGTCTAAATCGAGGTAGGAGAATTTTTTTTTTATTTCTTTGCCTAGCTACCCGAACTTATAGGTAGTGGGCTTCGATCCAACCTTTAATATAATCTTTCATATTAAAAATGAATAAATAAAATAAATAGTTATGGTACTCCATCATCCATCTTCACCAATTCAAGTTTTGTGTTTATCTCTATCCATTTGGGCTTTTCAACATTTGGGCTTCTTCTTAGGGAAGCCATGTTTGAAGGGATAAAAACCTTCTACTCTCTCACACAACTAGTCACCTGAACAACCACTTGAAGAAGCGAGCCAAGGAAGGCTATGATCCGACCGTTTACAGGGTACCTAGAACTACGGTTTCTCTGTCACAACCAGGGGAGACATGGCAATGGTCGAGCTTCACTGAGTCTAATCTTCTTTTATCTGTTAATGTCACTTGTTATAATTTCAATCCATGGATTTCCAATTTGATTGCCAGTCACGTTGCACCTAACTGAGTTTAATAAAATTTCTTCTTTGATCACAATAAGTAGGAAGGTCCACAGCCGTAGAACAGTGGTACCTACCCTCCCAAGTGGAAGTTGAGTCTGGGTTCGATCCCATCGCCAGCACAAATTTTTCTAGGCAGTAGTGTAGTGTAGACTTTCGGTGAGCCTTGACAGGTCGTTGTAAGCCAGGCCCGAGTATCTTCCAAAAAAAAACAATAATAAAATAAATATTTTTTACTCAATAATAATTTTTTTTATTATAACCAAAAGAGAGCCAAAGTTACAACAAAAACAACAAAAAAAAACAGACAAAGGTACATTATAACAGAAACTCAACAAAAACGGAAGTAATGTATGTCAGGAAACTCAATGGAAACCAAGAAAGTAGGTTTAGAATCATATTTACTGACAACTCCTCTCTGAAGCCCAACACCCTTCTTTGCCATTTTGTCAGCAGAGAAATTGATCTCTCTAAAGCTATGAATGAATTTCCAGGAATCTATTTCTTGGCAGAACCTATTCCATCTAGTTAAAGCAAACCATGGCACTCTTCCACTAGAGAAAGCAGTTATAACTGATTGAGAATCAGATCTGAAAATGATTTTTTTTATAGTGCTCACTCACTGCCCATTCACCTGCACATAACACTGCCATAACCTCAGCTACAAAATTTGTTGCTACAATAATAAAATAAATAAATAAATATAGGAGTATAAATAAAAGGGAGTCGATAAAGTCTGCGGTCAAGATAATCTTAAAGCGTAACTCCTAGACTCATCTACTCCCAACACGCGTCTCCAATCTGTGCATCTCTTGTTTTGTAATGGAGAGGATAACAACAAGGATAAACTTATTATTCAAAAAAAAAAAACGGATAAACAAAATAGAAAAGAGCAAAAGGATTGAGTTTCCGAGTCGCTAGAGTAAGGAATAGAGTAGATATGGCGACGATATCACTCTCAATCGCAACTACTACAAGTAGTAGGTTTCAAGTTCCTTCAGCTTCACTCACATTTCTTGCAGGACAGGGACGGAGCCAGGAATTATTGGTCGGGGGGACAAATATGTATACTATTGTTGAAACATATGCGGCCGAAGGGCGCAAATTTTTTTTAGGCGTTTAATTTTTCGTTTTTGGCTTCAAATAGCGTCACCAAAATCCTAAATAAGTTGTAAGAAATTTTAGTTAAAAGAGTTTTATACAACCCAAGCATATTACGGGTAAAACTTAAACAATTGAAAGCAGTTTGGATGATATTTGGTATTAAAGGGGGACAAATTTGTGATTAATTAGATTTTCGAAGCCTAAAATTGTAATTTAGAAAATTCTAGTGGGGACTGCTCCCCACTAGACCCAATGTAAGTCCGTCCCTGTTGCAGGAAGAAGAACAGTTTCATCTATCAATGTCACTAAACCCTACCCTCACTCACGGCTTCTTCACTGTTCCTTTGTTTCTTCTCCAACATCTCTCTTCTCTACCTCGTCTTTCTCAGGTAGGTAATTTCAGAATCATTCAGGTTAAATTTCGGATTTGTTGAATGTTCGCAATCAGGTTTGGATAGGGTTTTTCACAATGTGTTTGTTATTTCTAATCTTCAGGTATATCTCTTGGAGTGAATGTGGATATGAACAACAAGGGATTATTAATAAAGGATAATCCAAGACGGGGTCTTGTGATAAGGGCAGCAGGAAAGGCAGCTCTGTGTCTTACTAAGAGGAGCAGGTCTCGGAAATCACTTGCTCGTACTCATGGATTCCGCCTTCGAATGAGAACAACCAGTGGAAGGGCAATTTTGAAGCGTAGACGTGCTAAAGGAAGGCATATCCTTTGTACAAAGACCAACCCTAATACTGGGAAACGGTAATTTTCGTATGAATCTGCTTCATCACCTTGTAATCTGGCTATTCGTCAATTGTGTTTTTTTTGCGGCTCGGTTCATGTAAACTTCATAGAATTCAACCTTATGTGTAGCAAATGAATCTTTGTTTCCAACATTTGCATCATTTTGTTAATTGATGATTCTGTCATTTCTAATTTTTATTTCCCCTTTTCCCGTGACTGGTACTTGTTGAATGGCCATGTGATTATGCTGTACAAGAAGATGAATTTGGTTGTGTCTACTGTCTACAACTAAAGGTAGATTTTGCATTCGAAATGTTTGCTAAAATGACTAAGACGGGTATTTAACCTGATGCCTTTACCTGTAATATTCTTGTACATGGGCTTTGTGAAACTGGTCTAGTGGGTCGTGATCTTCAGCTAAAAATTAAATTGCCTGTGAATATCCTTCATTTCCAATGGAAATAATAAATATATTTAGAAATGTCTTCCTTCAGGTGACAGGTTTGTCACATTTTGTCCAAACACTAACACCAACTGTCCCTTCTGTTGATAATGGTATGGATAGTATGCATCACATTTTTATGGATTCTTGTTTTGCTAAGGATGTTTGCCAGGGGTGAATGCTAGATTAGCACAGGAAATTACTAATGTGAACTTCTCTGATTCATTTCTTTTGGACAAACAATTCAGTCCTTCTGAAAATGAATATCAGTGTAATTATTTTAGTGTGGCCTATAGTGAAGGGCCACAATTGAGTTGATCATGACAACTCCAATTTTGCCAATAATTCAGAGAAAATGAAAGAGAATTCAATCCTTTGCTTTGGCTCAAATAATTTTGTTGGTGCATGTTGTGGTGCAGGTTGAAAGTTGAATGAGTATGTTTTCACTGTATCCCTTTATTACTTTATTCCTTGCCATTCTGCAAGTAATTTCCACTTTCACATGCGCCGCCGTCATGGTCAAATCGGAAGCCAGCTTAAACAAAAGGTACGAGACTTTGTTTTACCATCCAATCCCCTTGTTTTTCGTCTGACGATGGCTCGTAAAATTCGAGCCATCAATCAAATGCTAGATGAGATCTACAATGATAAAGTTCGTTATACATTGAGCATTTCTAGTGATAAAACTGGGGTTTCTTTCGATCAAACTAGGGAGCACCGTAACAGACTAACTGCATCTGTGGTAGATGATTCAGTACTTGTGGGAAGAGAGAATGCAAAATCAGACATAGTTAAAGATGCTGACCAACATTTCATTGCCATCAGTAGTCAGTAGCTTCTCAACAGGAGAAAGTTTCTGCCATGTCCATTGTGGGCATGGGAGGACTTGGTAGCTCAATTGGTCTCAAGCCCACCTCAAAGCCCAAAAATATTCTGATCTCACGGCCTAATTTAACATTTATAGGCTTAAGCCCAGCTAAGAAAAAATTTCAAGCCCAGAGCCCCTCCCATTCTCCATTCCCCTAACTGTATTCTCCTAATCGTATCCCTTAATAATTGTATATATTTGGTAATAATACTTGTAGTTGTATATAACTTAGGTTTCAGTTTAATGTATGATCAATTTCGGTGTTTGTTCTTTGAGAAAACCCTAGCTGTATCACCTATCACAGTTTCGAGTATGGAGAAAACACCAACAGCAGCAGCAGTACTACTATATGGAGAAAAAGAAGAGACTACTACGCCAAGCCTTCCCTACGATATCATCGTTTGCATCCTTTCGATGTTACCCGCGGAATCGGTTTCGAGATTCAGGTGCGTGTGCAAACACTGGTGTGATGTACTCAAACACCATAAATTCATCAACACTCATCTTAAGAACAGCATTGCAACCAGCAAGTTTAATTTTTTTTCAGTAAAAGATGCATATTTAACTTTCTTGTTAGAAAATCATCATCATCAGTAACAACATTTGCGGATTCCTACTTTGAGACTGTTAATGAGATGAAATTGCCATTTAGAACAACAACAACAGGTGATGGCTGGGTCTCGACTCACGGTTCTTGTAACGGGTTGATTTTGATCAGTGGCCGTGGTGGAGAGGATTTTCACCTCTGCCTTTGGAACTTGACCACCAAAGAGTTCAAGGAAATAAAACATGATCATTACACATACGGAACAGATATTATCCCAATCGAATACTCATACTGGCTTGGTTATGATTGCGATACAGATGATTACAAAATTGTTAAGGTTAATCCTGTCAATGCTTATGAGCAGGTGGTTTGTAATGGTTCTGAAGTTCAAGTTTATACATTAGGAGCGGATTCGTGGAAACCATTACCCGGCATCGTTCCGTATGACATAGAATTGTACTCTGAGCCAACATTTGTTGATGGAGCTCTGTACTACATGGCAACTCCGTGCCCTTATTCCCCTGTCCAAGGAACCGAGTCTAGTTTGATTATCTCTTTTGACATCAGAGGCGAGAATTTCAGGGAAGTTCCACTTACTTCACATGTTCATGAATCATTGGATTCTAGTACGTTAGGTGCTTTAGGAGGGTGCCTTGCTGTAGTGCATTCTACTTCTTGTAATGTGGTGGAAGTATGGGTTATGAAGGATCACAAAGTGAGAGAATCCTGGACTAGACTGTTCATTGCTCATATCCCAGTAGAACCCAAGAAGCACTGCTGGATGAAAATACACTGGGAATTCAAGGATGGTAAAGTTTTATTTGAAGGCCGATCCTACCGTCACTACGAAGATCTTGACGACAGAGATGAAGACCGTGACGATGAAGCTTCTTTTCTTATTATGACTACAAGTCTGAAGTTTGCCAGATCCATCATATCGCATCCCAGGAAGGCGCAGCGGGATAGTACCCTATGTGGAGAGTCAGGTATCAATTTCAGGTACTACCTATGCACAAAAGCAAGTAACAAGCAAGTATTATTCAGGTGCCTATGCAGAAAAGCAAGTAACAAGCAAGTATTATCTGGAAGAGAAAGCATATATATAACTGATGGAAGGGAAAAAGCTTTCTAGGGAAAAAAGAAGAAGATTTCGATGCTTTTTGTCATTTATAGGTGAAGGAATAGTTATGTCTTCCCGTGGGGATTCATCTCTCAAGGGTTAGTTGGTATATTTCCAAATCAACCCGTGATTTTACCACTCATCGAAGCATTTGTTAAGTCATTCCAATACGGATTCGGTTGGTATGATCGGAAGTTTTTTGAAGAAAGTCAAGACACAGTTTCAGATATCTTTACCTAGCTAGCTTAGTGTGTGTCAATGTGCGAAATCCAAAAATAAGACAAAGGAAGAAAGGGTTACATTTCTTACATGTTTTTTTTCCGGTAGCTAGACATTGCAGGTTCATTTTTGGTTAAGATGCAAGTTTTATAAAAGAAAAACTATTTAATTGGTGTATGCAGATGTCATTGTAGTACAGTGGTAAAATCGTTGGGCGATGATACCAACGATCTGAGTTCGAAACTCGTCTGCATCGGGGTGGGGGGTTTTTCAATGTTTCTTTGCCTAGCTACATGGGCTTGTAGGTAGTGGGTTTCGGTCCAACTTTAATATAATCTTTACAATTAAAAAAAATATTAATTGGCGTAAACTCTTTTTATTTCAATGTTATATATGTACATTTCAATTTAAAAAGAAAAACTTAGAATCTATTGTGAAAAAAAATTAGTTTGTAATCAGGACGCTCAAGCTTTTCTCGCCCAGAGGCATGGAAATGTCACAGACGGTCCTGGTATTAGGCAGGAGATTTTTGTATTTATTGTTGGAAAGCAAAAGGGCAAAATTGAAAAAATAAAATCAAATAAACAACCTTCTCAGGCCTAAAATCTATCCCATCCCACTAACTATTTCTATCCAATGCATCGTATGCTGCACCTGGGTTGCACGGACTCGGACGCGGAGACGCGGACACGACACGACACGGACGCGGACACGAGCGAGGTCTTAAAATTATAGGACGCGGACACGTTTATATACTTAGTAAATATATAATTTAACTATACTAATATATGATATTAATGCTATGAGAAATAGTATAAAATGTTGAAAATATACAACCTACATACAAAAGCGTGAATGGCTCAATGGTTGAGCTTTTTAGGTGGGATTATGACCTTGAGAGTTTGAATCTCAAGGAAGAACATACTAAATTATCACTTAAAAGTAGAGAGTTGACCGAGTTGACTGAGTTGACTGCGTCGTATGCGTGTCGTGTCCGCGTCCGTGTCCGACACGAGTCCGACGCGGACTCGGGCCCAAAATCGGCGCGTCTGTGCAACCCAGTGCTGCACTAAACATTCTCAAAAAATGTCCTGTTTTTGGGACTGCACAGTTTTTGTTGGGACTTCAAAACACTAAAACTATCCAAATGTAGTT
>JAJJMA010086314.1:16437-31382 GCA_023529015.1 Papaver nudicaule
ACTAATTACCCAACTTTTATAACCCTAATCCTAAACAAAAACAAATACTGATTTTCATTATCCTCTTCTCATTTACTCTCTCCTTCTCCCTTTGCCTCTCCTTCTTCATTTTTCCCTTTCCTTCTACGTTCCTCGTCTCGATTCCTCGCCGATACGAAAAATTCATCGTCTCGATTAAAATTCAAAGATGGCGAAAACAAAATCGACCCTGGGAGACACTATAACTGATCCAGGAATAGCAAGAGCCGCCTCAAATCGAGAATCCACAGCAGCGGAAATTGAAATTGAGGGAGAAAACGCAGTCGAGATTGAGGCGTCTACTGATTTGGCCTTTAATCATTCACAAGACCCCAATATGCGTCTGAGGTACTAATTCTGAACAAACCCCATGTTTTCAATCATGTTTTCATTGTTTTTTAGGTTAGAATCATCGATTTAGTTTAGTTTTGTTCGATACAATTATTTTTTAAGGTTTGGTTCATAGCAAACCGCGTCGTAAAACCATTTTACGCCTAGCTATTCATCAGCGTCCTAGGCGTAAAAAAAATTACGCCTTGGTATCATACCATAAGAAAAGCCCTAGTTTTTCCCTTTACGCCTTGGAAACTAAGGCGTAAAAAAAAGTGGACTGTGCTCACAAAATATTGCACCGTAAATACACCAACCAAACCGTAAAAAGGATATAAGGCGTAAAAATTAAAATTGAAGCGTAAAATGTTTTAAATTTCAATTTTTTGACAAGGTAGTTTTACGCCTTAATATAGCAGTGCGTATATTTTGAGTTCCCAAATTTTTTGGTTAAGTTAAATTTACGCCTTGGTTTCAATCCCATAACCACGACGTAAATTTCTTCTGTAACATTTTTTTTGGCAAACAAATCTTTACGCCTTGGTAGTATTATGCGTAAAAAGTTCAACCAGGACGTAAAATTTGTAATTGAGGCGTAAAACATACTGTCTCTCATTTAATTTTTCTCATTGGTTGGTTGTTTATTTGTGTTGTTTGTGTATGTGTTTAGGGAACAAGCTAAACACAAGAAGAAGAATAGAGGAAATGATCTTACGCCTGTTGTCAGTCCCCCACCTTGAAATAAAAGTGATAATTATCTAACTTTTACCAGGAGAGGTAAGCTACAAACTCCCATACTTCAACCAACATTACCTCAATATGATGGATCATTGTTGAACAAGAATTAATTCCAATCCAAAAGAATGAGATTCAACAAGAACCAAACCAATCTGAAGAGGAGAATGGCGAATCAAAAGAAGAAGAATCAGAAGAAGAAGAAGAATCAGCTGAAGAAGACGACGAAGAAGAAGAAGTAGTCGTTGAGGATGTTCTACCCCTTTCTTAAGAAGAACCCACTCAACCTCTTGGTCTACCTCCTCCAGAACCAAAACTTAAGAGGAAAGCTACAAAGCCTCGGGAAAAGAACCAGAACCCAAAGGCAAGCACATTCCTCCACCAGAAGATCAAACGTTCTGGTTGCCCAAACCTCATAAGGGAACAAAGCATTGGGGAGAAGCACCTGATGGAAACAAAGAACTATTTGGTTACCCATGGTCCTATGCTGCAAAAGTGGCTTCTGCGCGGGTAATTATCTTATAATCTCAAAATTACTTTATGTTGTTTGTACATTATTTTATCCTTCCAACAAAGTACATTAATTTCTTTTGTTTTTGTAGGACCACAAAAGGCTTGCGCTTATTTTGAAACACTCAAGGCCTAAAGTGTGGGATTTGGAGTTGGAATGTGACAAGGTTCAAAACATTGTAAAAGAAAAAGCCAAACAGTTGTACAATGCTTCAATACAATTTGGCCAGAGACCGGCACTTTACAATTTGGATTTGGAGAAATGGCTCTGATTCCCGATGATGCAAAGCAAATCAAGAATCTTGAAACTCGTGGAAAGCATGTGTTTCTTGGTAAAGAAAACAAGATGGAATGGGGGGAGCTCAACCGATTAGCTATGAAAACGTTTGGGTGGTCTCAGGAACAATGTGAGGAAGAGTGGATATATGGGGGTGGTGGGGAACCCGGGGTTTCCAAGAAGGGTAAAGCACCACTCAAGGGCAAGAAAATTTTTAGCAATCGTTTGTGGTTAATGTATGGTGATACCAAGCAGAAAGTCAAAGATGGCAAAGTGATAAGTGATGTGGAAGCCACTAGAGTTGCGAAAGCTTGGATGTTGCACACCTTGGGCACCGTCTTGTTCCCTGATCAAACGGGTAATAGGGTCAATGCATGTTACTTAAAATATGTTGATGACATTGATTAGCTTGATGATTATGTGTGGGACACTGCTGTCATTGCCTTCTTGAACGCCTCACTTGCTAAAGCTTCCAAAGAAAAAACCACCAAAATCGAGGGAGATGTTCGTCTCTACAGGTAAGATTATCCTTTGTGTAATAACCTTAGGTTAGTTTTGCATATATGTCATTGAAATATGGGTATTTCGTTACTTTGCAGTCGTGGTTCTATGACTATTTCCCCACTTTGGCACCCAAAGAGGATACATATTTGGTTAACAAACCAGAAGGCACCCCTACGGGTAAGAGATTCCCTTTCAAAGAAGGTGGTATACATGACAAAGAAGCGAAGATAGTTGAGAAGAGACAACAGTTGGATGCATTTCCTCTCAAAGATGTGGTTTTTGACCCATATCTTCGATTGAAACCTGATGAAAATGGCGATTTGGAGGATGTGCGTGAATTTTCACAAGAGAGTAGTTACACCGGACCTTTGTTTCATCCATCAGGGTTCCATTTGTACAATCCTCAACGAGTGATGCGCCAACTTTGTTATGAACAACCAATAGTTCGGCAAGAAAAGTTCGTGTTGCAGAAACGAGGCTCCAAACTTGATTCTTCCAAGGTAAAATTGGTTTACGATCCTGAGCCATCACTTGACCACTGTGGAGAACGGGAAGCCGACGATAACCAACTAGTGTTGAACATGGACAATTTTACAGCCAATATAAAAGATGTCGAGGAAGGATACCTGCAGTGGTTTAACGAGTTTGGACATCCTATGATGATCAATATTGATCCTATAGACTCAGAGGCGATTCAAAAGGAACAGGAAAGAAACACTCGTAATACTGCAAGCACATCAAGTGAGGCTTCAATGATAGATACCTTGAAGAAAAAGCTTAAACAAGCTGTAAGTAAATAAATATCTCGTCTCATGATTTAAATTTTCGCGTCTTGATTGTTGTCTAGCATTCTGTGTGAATTTGTTTATATTGTCTAGAAGGAAAATGTTTTATTGGTAGCTTCTAGACTTACCCCATGTATCCAAATGGGTAAGACGATGAGTGTTGAAGATCAACGCTTGATGAAGTGGCAGTTAGAGCACACCTTTGATCCGGCACAACAAGGGGTTTACGAGTTAAGGAGGAAGACGAGAAACAAGAGGGGGCCTCCAGTAGGACAAGCTTCACCAACTTCAACGGAAGAAGATGCGGGTGTTGATGAACCTCGAGGGAGAGGTCGAGGTCGTAGTGGTCCTAAAACTCGTGGTGCGTCATCATCTTCATCGAACAAAAGAGGCAAACGAGGAAAATGAACAAAGCTTTAACTCTTTATCTATCTATCTTGAACTCATCTTTTATGTGTTTGTTATGTGGTTTGAACAATGGATAATGGTTGTTTGTTTCTCTTATGTGTTTCTTTTGTGGTTTGAACAATGGATAATGGCTGTTTGTTTAAGCAATGAATTTGTGTTTGTGTGGTATGTACTATCTTGTTTTTGTGCATTTTTTACAGGCATTTACGCCTTGGGTTGTATCCAGAAAAGAGGCGTATACGGTATTTACGGTCCACAAACTAAACCGTAAAAACATTTACGTCTCATAAAATAAGGCGTAAACCTGGGAAATTTTGAGCATCCAATTTATGTCTCCATAATAAGGCGTAGTAGTATTTTTACGCCTCACTAACCAAGGCGTAAATTCTTAGAATTTCTGAAAAATTTTGATGTTATATTTACGCCTTGTAGATGCACGCCGTAAGACTCTCCTGTAACTGTGAATTTTCAGACTCAAAATTTACGTCTGGATATACCAGGCGTATATTTTCTTGAAAATTTACAAATTTTTAGAAGTACCTTTTACGCCTCATTAACCAAGGCGTAAATTCTAAGAATTTTTGAAAAATCCCAAGTTATATTTACGCTTCAATAAACAAACGTTAAATCAGACAGACTACCTTTTACGCCTTATTAATCAAGGCGTAAGTCAGTGATTCTTGTTATTACGCCTTGTTAATTCAGGCGTAAATTCTGAACAAAAAATAAAAACTTAACCAAAACAAATGGGGTAAACAAGAAGCTTCAAATGATACCAAATATTCCAAAAAAGCATTGTTTTGTAGACAAATAGATATTCAAAATACATTACAAAACCATTGTTTGGCTTCTTGAACTTGTATTACCACAAAAGCATTACCAAAAAAGCATTCTTAATCATCACCCAAGTTGACATATGCCGAATCATCGCCCAAGTTGGCATATGCCGAATCCACAAAGTTTCTAGCCTCCCGATGGTGCATCCCGGCTTCGTAAAATTGTGCCCATTTCTTACCATTCGCCTTGTTCATAGTGGTTGGGGCCAATGGTGGTAAAGGACATTCATCGGACAACTTTAGACCAATTAAAGTGACAATTTTGAACAAACGCGATGACTAGTCTTCTCTTCTTTGCTTGTCCGTCATTGTAAGGCATAAAGTCTGGCGTGAACGTCGAAGAACTCATATTGTCGAAGTAGTGAACCACACACCTAAAAGAATCCGCAATTAGGTGTCCACACACCGGAAATCTCATCCAAAATGAACTATTCATAATGGGAACTCCACCTTGCAAACGCGCTTGAAAATTGATGTACTCTTGGTTTGATGATGAACCTTCTGGCACCAATAAAATGGTCTTGTAATATTGTGCTTGACTCCTTAGTTGGGTTAACAACCCTTGTCTAATATAATTGGATTGGGTCATGTTTTTCCCATCCATGGATAAATGACCCTAGTTGGTCCGTGACCACATGGTAACCGCAATCACCTTCGCCTTCAACATCATCCATTGACACTATGTATTTATGAATGCAAGTGGGTAGATATTGATACCAATGTTGATATATAGTGTGGTGAGGGCGAACAAACTTACCATCCCGGTCCTTTATGGGGTTTACCGTATGTCCTCTTCCCTTGTACCTAATTGTCTTCTTCTTAACAATGGGTATGCTCATTTCTACACCTTGAATGGCCGGAGACTTTCCCTTGGAACTCTCTTGAGTCGGATGTTGCGGACCTTTTCCTTTGACATTTGAAGCACCGCTAGTGGAACCTTCACCAATTTTAGTCTTGGGACGTTTCATTGACTCTCGTAGCACGACTTGCAATTCCTCATCCTCTTCATCACCCTCGTATGCTTGATTCACCCACTCAACTCCAATTGGGTCTCTTCTCTTCAATGCAATATTTCTTTCCTTGAAATTCATCCACTCTTCCCACCTTGGCACCTTACTACGTTTTCTACCTATCGGTCCCTTATCTGGTTCCTTGATATCCAAGTTAGTTTGAGGTTCCACAAATTGTAGGACTTTAGACAACCAAAAACTCTTTTGACCCTCGTTCATTCTATTGCAAAAGTTGATGATTGCCTCATATTGGTAGGTGTTGCGAAACTCGGCTTGTTCACCTTCGTCGGATATTGGTTCGTGGAAAGAGAGTTGTTTCCAAAAATGGTGAATGTCCTCAAGTGGGATCACACCATCGACGTATTTAGCGAACATATGCCGGCATGGTAGTCCAATGGATGTCCATATTCCACATACACACCTCCATATAGTTCCCATCCACATACGCCTCCAATTCTTTCATTATCCTATCAATTGCCCATTGCGACACCTTGAACCAAAGTCGACTCAACCATCTCGTTCGGCAAGAATTTGGTTATTATCTTACCCCGTCTTTCTTCAAATTTAGTTTTGATTCTACGGTAATCATCCTTGAAGAGAATGTCCATATATTTAAAAATAGAAACAAAATTACCTTCACCTGTGTGGAGACAACTTTTGAAACAGTGATGAGAAGACTCCACGGTACTCGTTGCTTCATTTCCAAGATGTAGGTATTGGTTGTTGAAACAATATACAAACTTAACTTTGATGGCATCATCCAACCACTCCTTTTTCAAGTAATTCACGACATCCGAAAAAAGGCCCCAATGCGCAACCAAATTTTGCCTTTTGCCTTTCATAATCTTCCACCATTGGTGACCAAACCAATGTTTCCCAATCACCCCCAAATGTCTCCCACATTTTCTTATTCTTAATGAAGTCAATCTCCATTTGTTCAAGCTCACCTTTTTGTTGATATAATGGTAGTTTCTTGATCCTCGTTTTTTCCTCCGATTTCGGTGGCCAAATTATCTTTTTGCATTTAACTTGCACACTATTGCAAGCGTGGTAGGTGCAAAGAAGGTGGTGAGCTTTAGGAAATACCTCGCCAATAGAATTAATCAAAGCTTGTTCTTTGTCGGTGAGGATAACCATTGGAGAACGATCTTCGGTGTAAAAAAGTTTAACTTGTTGAAGTACCCACACATCACTTGTTTCAAGCTCATTTTCCAAGAAACAAAATGCCACCGTAAACGGTGATTTAGTAGAAGTTTGGCCTACGAAGTTCAATAATAGAAGCTTGTACTTATTGGTTTTATAAGTACAATCTATTAATAGGATTTGTGGATTGCAACGTGCAAA
Source organism: Papaver nudicaule (assembly GCA_023529015.1). Lineage (NCBI taxonomy): Eukaryota > Viridiplantae > Streptophyta > Magnoliopsida > Ranunculales > Papaveraceae > Papaver > Papaver nudicaule. The sequence goes on from JAJJMA010086314.1 coordinate 23,195, forward strand.
CTTGATGAAGTCTGGATTAGCCAATAGTAGATGTTTAACTTTTTGCTTCCCATCCGGTGTCTTCTCCTTGAGGTCAAAGAAAATTGTGTATTTGTTCTCCTCCGCCAAGACCATCACTTGTTGCATGACATCCCTATTGCAAGATTCCATCTCTTTAAACTTTAAGAGGGCATTGTAAATGGTACTCAATCCGGAATTATTTTTGTTGTTTGTCTCCTTTAAGTACCTTAGGATATCCAAAGGCTTCAATCATTGTCTTCACAAACGTTCGACGATCTCCAATTCCTCCGGTTTTAACTTTGAGGCTCGAGCATGGCTAAGCAAAGTCTCCTGCGGTTCGTGGTTGTGCCTACCGCATATGACACTCTTCAAGAAATACCTCTTCTCATGATCAAGACAAAATTGAAGCTTGAAAGGACAATCGGTTTTTGAGGTGCGGCTTGTTGGTGTAAGCCTCTTGGAATGTTTTCTTTTGTAAGAGGTACCCTTCTTCCAATGACTTTTGTACGTTCCACTACACTCGCAAACCATTTGGAAACAATAAGGTCAAACTTGTCCGTTTTGAACAACACTCTTTTCGCCATGTTCTTGCGCCCATGACTTTGCGGCTTCTTTATCAACCCATGTCTACATAGAGGGGAACACAAAGTTAGGAGAAACAAATATGGAAAAATGATCAATGAATACACAACTTTGGTTAACTCATAAAAACCCACCATGGTACAAACATATGGTTGCCAATGGTATGTAGTGTCTTCGTGCAACACTTGATTAGGACGTGGTTGATCCTCCATAGGTACAATGGGAGGCTCTTCTTCATCAGACTCCTCAGGGGTAGCAATAGATTCAATGTAAGGAACCGCCTATAAACCAAACAGACAAAGATTAGAAATCATACATACTTTACGCCTCAACAAAATAAACTGTAACTACGAATACGGCTTGGTAAATCAAGGCGTATATATATATATATATATATATATACGGCGTAAACCTGGGGTTTTTAGGAAAATTTTGTCAGAGTTAATTTACGCCATGGTTGTCCATGCTCAAATTGAGGCGTAAATTACACTTGGAGTATTTGACGAGCCAATAACCAAGGCGTATATCAAAAATGTGTCAAAATTATTGAGGCGTAAACGGAAAAACCAAGGCGTAAATTCCAGTTTTACGCCTCACCCACTGGGACGTAAATTGTGCATTTAATATTTCCATGCAACTTACGTCTCAATGGCATGTTGTCGTCCTAGGCGTAAAAAGAGTGTACGACACAGTTTCCCCAAATTCCACTTTTTACGCCTCAGTTGGGAAGAATCTTGAGGCGAAAATCTGTTTTACGCCTCAATTTCAAGGTCAAACCAGACCGTAACCGAGCTGCCACACTCACAAAAATCACAAAAATCTACGTACTAAAGATGATTACATGCAACAATATTACAAGCAAAGGTATACCTGGGTGTTAGAAGCTAGTTCATCCTCATAATCTTGTTGATACTTGTCTCTCTGGAGATCTTGGAGTGATTCTTGAGTTCTTGAGTTATCCACTCTTTTCCCCTCAACAAATAATGCAATGTAGAGTCTACACCTTCATTTAGATCGTAGATTTTCTTGTTGTACTCTATTGGAGTCTCCGGTAGCTCGAAATCGGTGTTTGAATCGCTCATGTTGGTTGAGTGATTCAAAACTTAGAGATTTTTGAAGAAAAAAGATTGATTTTTTTTCTCTCTCCTTCTTTCTCTCCAAATCAACTCTAACACAAAATCAATTTCTCTCTCTAAATTTTTTATTAAAGATTATGATAATCACGATTACCACTAATCTAATGATAGTCAATCAAACATTAACACTAAACTTATTTTAAAGGGTAAAACTATCCATTTTATAAGGGGTTTTTAGTTTTGGGTTTTGATGACCCTATTTTGTTTGGGACTGAAGCCCCAACAAAAATCGTGCAGCCCCAAAAACAGGACATATTTCTATCCAATGCATCATATGCTGCACTAAACATTCTCAACCACTTTCTTTCTATGCCGGGAAAAGTGTGCTCCAGTCTCCCGATAGTGTGAGAGGCCCAATCCCAATATGCTTGGAATCGATTCTTTTTAGCACTTGTGAAAAAATGTTTTTTTTTCCTTCTTTTTTGATTCATTTCTTGTTGAACTTTCCTCTGCCATTAATGCCGGTTCAGTCTCTGTTGATGTTGTAAACATGGTTAGGATTCTTAAAATAAAAATAACATGATCGTACGTACAGGAACAAAATTTGTAAGGTGTAACCTTTTTTTTTTTTAACAGAAAAAATAATTGATTTATTGAAGTAGGAGTTAACCTTGATTTTGTTCAGTCAGAAGTTGACTGACAATACAACTGGGAAATGAATTAAACCAAAATTTAGATAACTTTTCTACCCTAGCAGTTTTAGAGAGGATGTCTGCTATTTTATTCCTTTCCTTAGGCACATAATAGCACCTCCATGAGCTAAACTGATTGAAAACAGAAATAATGTCTTTGATAAAATGATGTAATCTCCAAGAAACGTTGACATGCCCTTTGGTGACTGCATTGACGATGAGTTGAGAGTCGAGTTCAAAGTTAACCTTCTCCAGCTTTAGCTCCTTTGCCCATCGAACCGCCTCCACCAGAGCTAGGCATTCTGCTTGCTCTGCACTCCATGAGTCCTTGACATGTGCGCAGCTTGCAGCTTTGGGTTCACCTGCAAAATTACGTATGATCAGTCCAATGCCACCAGATTTAGTGTCCTTATGATAAGAGCCATCACAATTAATCGTAAGGAATTCCTGAGAGGGAGGAATCCATCTAATATTACTCCTACAGGCCTTAGGAGTAAGAGATTGTATAGAGCTTGAAGAGTAGACAGTGTAACCATTGATATGGTTTGTCAGTGCTGATCTAGTTCTTAGAATGAACCCATGAATGTCAACTCGTTTTCCCTGGAAGACAACATTGCACCTTTCCACCCAAATACTCCATGCCACTGTAGCTCTTTTGATGAACTCTCTTTCATCTATATAACCCATGCTGAGATCTTTAAACCAGTCAAGAATCCAGTTCTTGAAGTGAGGAATCGAACCAGAGTGAAGATTGGCCAGGGACATCCATGCCATTCTTGCAAAGTCGCACTGAAGGAAAACATGTTCTTCCGTTTCTTGACCAGTTGCACACATTGGACAAGACCTTGATATGTTCTTCATAGCTTTTGAGAGTCTCACTATTGTGGCTAAAGAGTTAGACAGACATTTCCAAATGTAGTGTTTGACCCTTGGAATTACAGGCAACCTCCAAAGTTTGGACCAAACAGCTTGCATCGGAGACGACACTGAAAGTTGCTGGGAGTATTTAACTTGATACATCTTTTTGTAAGCTGATTTAACCGAGAAAGATCCATTCTTCTTAAGCATCCAAACTAACCTGTCCTTTTCACTTGGGTGTATAGAGAGATTTCCAATAATTAGAACATCGTCTGGATTAAAGAGATACCTGAGAATGTCGAAGTTCCATTCCTTCCCATTGGATGTAAAGAGAGAACTAACCGTGTTAAATTGGCAGGCAATTTCCATGCTTACTTTAGGAATTGGCGGATCATCACGCTCCGGTATCCATTTATCATGCCAAGTTTTAATGAGTTCACCATTCCCGATGTGCCAGCAGCTATTTGCCTTTACAAATTGAAGTTCAGAACTTATGCTTTTCCAGCTCCAAGAAGAGTCAGTTCTTTCACCAGCATTGAAGATGCTGCCCGTAGCTTGATATTTTGCAGTCAACGCCTTCACCCATAGGTCCTCAGGTATTGTGCATAATCTCCAGGCGGACTTGGCCAATAGGGCTCTGTTAAACAGCTCCATATCTCTTAATCCTAATCCTCCATCGTTTTTGTGCAGGCAAGCTCTCTTCATGATGAAGAGATGGACTCCTTTATTATTCTTTTTGTTCTTGAGGAAGCTTGATTGCGCCGAGTTCATGCCCTCTATTGTATCATCAGGAAGCTTGAATGAGGTCATATGGTGCACTGGTATTGCATTGGTAACATGCTTGACAAGAACAGTTCTTCCAGCTTCAGTTAAATTCTTCCCTTTCCAAGTATCCATATTCTTATTCATCCTCTTAACAAGGTTAGAGAAGGGAACTTTCTTGTTCTTACCTATAAAAAAAGAGGCCAAGATACTTTTCTTTTAACTCCATCTGTGACACATTAAGGATTGCAGACAGATTAACACGAACTGATGTAGGGACTTTGTTGCTGAAGTACACTGATGATTTGTTGAAATTTATCAACTGACCACTTGCAGAGCTGAAATCTTCAATTATGCTTAGAAGAAGTCGAGTCTCTTTTTCATTTGCCTTACAGAACAAAAGGCAATCATCCGCAAATAGTAAGTGGCTAATTTTAGGGGCTGACCTTGCAATCTTCACACCAGAGAGTTGTTTTGAGTCTTCATAGTAGCCCAGCTGTCTTGAAAAGGCTTCCATAGCTAGAATGAAGAGGTAAGGAGACAGTGGGTCTCCTTGCCGTATTCCCCTTGAGGGTTTGAATGGTTTGCAAGCTGAACCATTGATCATGATCTCTATTTGAGTAGTGCTAATGCACTGGTGCACCAGTTGGCACCATTTTTCACCAAATCCGAATTTTCTTAGTACTTCAATAATAAAGCACCATTCCAGCCTATCGAAGGCTTTCGACATGTCCATTTTCATGGCAAAGACTCCCTCTTTGGCTGTACTTCTTTTCATGGTGTGCACAATCTCTTGGACCATAGTTATGTTTTCACTGATTAACCTGCCTGGGACGTATGCCGCCTGCATTGGAGATATGATCTTCTCTATGTAGAGCTTCATCCTGGTTTGCAAGATCTTTGAGATAATCTTATATGAAGTATTACAAAGTGCTATAGGCCTGAAATCTTCTGGCTTATGAGGAGTAGCAGTTTTGGGGATTAGAGAAAACCTTGTACGATTTAGTTGCTTCAGCATATAACCTGAGTAGAAGAAACTTTGCACCATTTTGATCACATCCACTTTGATGATTTGCCATTGGGACTGATAAAATCCTGGAGGGAATCCATCCGGACCAGGTGAAGACCAAGCTTCCATTGATTTAATCACATCATGGATTTCTTGCTCATCTGGAATCTTGATTAACTTTTCATTATCCTCTGTTGTAAGTATGCATGGGATGTGGGTGAGGAAATCTTGACAGTTGCTTGGATTCGATGTAGTACTGATACCTTGAAAGTGACTAGTTAAAAGTGACTCTAGACTTGTTCTGTCCTTGCAGCAGGTTCCATCTGCCGCTTGCAATGAATCAATTATATTCCTTGATTTCCGTCTGTTTACCTTAATGTGGAAGTACTTAGAATTTTTGTCATAATCCTTGAAGAAGTGTTCACCAGCCTTTTGTTTCATGAGTCTGACTTCAAGTTCATTCCACTTGTCAATGTTCTCTTCGACCTCCTTTATCTTGCTGTCATTGCACCCATTGACATCTCCAGCTTGGAGATGGCTTAACTCCTTTTGAAGAGAAGAGATTGTATTCTGGATATGACCAAAAACTGCTCTACTCCAAATACCTAGCTGTCGCCTAGTATTGCACAATTTATCATTGAATATAAATGCTGCAGAGCCAACAGAGTTAGAGTGCCATGCATTTTTAATTTCATCACTACAGCTAGAATTACTCAACCAAAACTCAAAAAATTTCCAGTTCTTGCTCCTAACTGCCTGACAATTGTAGAGAGTAAGCATAATAGGAGTATGATCCGATCCATTTTGATGTAAGTGATGTAGTGTCGACTCAGTGAAGGTGAGAAACCATAAGCTATTGACTAGAGCTCTATCTAACCTAGATTTAACTCTGCCTGTTCCATGACTATTATTGGTCCATGTATATGGGTTACCACTGAATCCCAAGTCTGAAAGATCTGACTGAGCTATAAGATCAATGATATTGATGGTGTATGGGACTGGGGTGACTGGTTGACTCTTTCATTAGGGTTTAAGGTGATGTTAAGGTCACCTAGAATAACCCATGGAACAGAAACATTCTTACTCAGGTCTCTAATGTACTCCCATTGGGCAGTTTGCTCATTTTTGTAGGAGGTACCATACACACATGATAAGAACCATTCTCCTCTAGCTGCATCATTTTTAATTAGAGCATGAATCATATTCGAAGAAGTATGAACTATATCTAGCTCAAAGCCATCCTTCCAGAGTAGGATTAGGCCACCAGCTGGGCCATTTGATGGCACAAAAACCTTATTTGGCATATCTAGGAACTTTGTAAGACCTATGATTCTGTTATCATTGACCTTAGTTTCCGAGAGGAAAATAAGATCAGGGGCATGAAGAGAGTTTAAATATTTGAGATGATCTCTAGTTGGTTTTCCCCCAAAACCTTGACAATTCCAACTTAAAACTTTCATTTTTGTAGACAAGATGGCTAACTTATTGAGGAAATTATGGTTGCAACCGACAACTACAGTGACAGACAAGTGTGTCGAGGGGCTAATGTTTGATCTATAATGAATGCAAGGAATTAATATGAAAAAAACAGCTATGCTAATAAATACTAGTGAATGATGACCTACTGCACGGACCTTAAATGAACAGAAACATCTGACTTTAATGAGATTGGTAATAAATACTAAACTGAGGTTTTTGAAGAGTAACTGAAAGTACCTACCGACAAAGGAATAAATAGCCGGCACAGTAAATGCAAAACAATTATGAGAACATAACTTGTTAGAAAAAAAGACAATAGAGAACAAAAAAGCAATTAATGTAAAATTAATGGGGTAAAGGAAAGAAGAAATCTGAGTGGTAAGAATTATTTTTACCTGATCTCCCTTTGCTTCACCAGTTGTCCCCCTATTCCAGATGAAGAGGTCATCTCCACCGTGGTATTAATCATTGTTGTGAGTGCAGGTGCTGATTCTTGATTGTGCAAGACGCTAGTTGATTCATCCCTTGAAGATTGATTGGTTCTAGAACGTTTTCCCCTCCTTGGGTCATTGGTGTCCTCTTCCATGCTGGTTACATTCTCAGTTAAGTTGTTAGCTTCTACTACCTTGATACCATCTTTGGGTGGGACGAATGGCTTATACTTGATGACTGGCTTCCTTAGCCTGCTAGAGGGTATTGCCGGGATCATTGGCCTTATGCTAGGCATCTTCATATCTCCAAATCTTCGAGGCTTATTTTGCATTTCATTCAGCAGTTCAGTATTCTTTCCACACTGCATCTTACTATGAGGAGTGATAACATAACAATCCCTGCATATTTTTTGGGGTTGTCTTTCATAAAAACACTTGTACCATTTAGTGGTACCTGCACCCGTAATAGCTAAGACACCTCTCAGCATTGGCTTTGATATCTTCAGCTTTGTGCAAACTCTAAAACAATCACCAGCTTCAGGCAATCCTTCAGGTGGATCCACAGCAACAACATCACCCATGACTTCACCCATCTCCGTAACCGCCTTTCGATTGAAGTGTTCAGGCAGCAGAAGCTTGAGCCAAATCCAGAACTCATGGTGCTCCCAATCCAGTTCCTTATAGGGAACTGTTGGGTCATACATATGCATGATAATTAAGTATCCATCAATCGCCCATGGTCTTTCCTTAAAGATCTTCCTTACCGCACTCATCTTCTTCAAGGTGAACACAATAAAGTTACGTTCAACTTCCAGAACAGAAATTTCTTTGGACGGTATGAAAGGCCATGTAGTTCTTAGGTGTCTCATCACAGCCCTTTCTGTTAACCTTGTTGGGGAGAAGATTTTGCCTATCAGTTGAACTTCTACTTCTTCCTCCTCTTCTTCTTCAAACTCATTGATGTATGACTCATCTTCAATTTTTTCATGATCAATTACAGTTTCTTGAAGCTTCATGGTGATATGAGAAACGTTCTCTGAACTCTCCGAACTGGTTGAACCTTTCATCTCCATTTTGAGGTTAGGGTTTTTCTTGGAAGGGTTTAGCTGATGAAATAGGGTTTTCTGATTAGCAAAGTACGTGGGGCTTTTTATTATGGTATTGGTGATCCTAGAATAATGGGAAATCTCTATATTTTCTGAGTATACGATATTGTTAGACGAAAACAGAATATAGAGATTAATGGCGAGATAAATGCACCATTTATGACGTTTCTTTTTAAGGTAACCAATTTTTGAA
>JAJJMA010086344.1:0-11620 GCA_023529015.1 Papaver nudicaule
AAAGTGGAGAAACTTTCACTGGTTGACCATTCAAAGATTGAGTATCCCGATTTCCGTAAAGATTTCTATATTGAAGTCAAGGAGATAGCCAGGATGACCCCTGAGGAGGTGGTAGCTTACAGAAAAGAGCTTGAACTCAAGTTGCATGGGAAAGACATCCCAAAGCCAATTAAAACTTGGATCCAAACTGGGTTAACAAGTAGGATTTTGGATACTATAAAGAAGTTTGGTTTTGAAAAGCCAATGCAAATCCAAGCTCAAGCTTTGCCAATAATTATGAGTGGTCGGGACTGCATTGGTGTAGCAAAAACAGGTTCGGGTAAAACCCTAGCTTTTGTTTTGCCGATGTTGAGGCATATTAAGGATCAGCCGCCTGTGGTTCCAGGGGATGGGCCAATAGCCCTCATAATGGCACCTACTAGAGAACTTGTTCAGCAGATTCACAGTGATATTAGGAAGTTTGCCAAAGTGGCGGGAGTCACCTCTGTTGCCGTGTATGGAGGCTCTGGGGTTGCACAGCAAATAAGTGAACTAAAACGTGGTGCGGAGATTGTTGTCTGTACTCCAGGTAGGATGATTGATATTCTTTGTACAAGTAATGGGAAAATTACAAATCTCCGGCGAGTTACATATCTAGTTATGGACGAAGCTGATCGAATGTTCGACATGGGTTTTGAACCTCAAATTACCCGCATTGTTCAAAATACTCGTCCTGACCGACAGACTGTTCTTTTCTCTGCTACTTTCCCTCGCCAGGTTGAGATACTGGCACGTAAAGTCTTGACCAAGCCTGTTGAAATACAAATTGGTGGTAGGAGTGTTGTGAACAAGGATATAAGCCAATTGGTTGAGGTGAGACCAGAGAATGAAAGGTTTTTAAGGTTATTGGAGCTGCTTGGAGAATGGTATGAAAAGGGTAAAATTTTGATTTTCGTCCACTCCCAAGATAAATGCGATGCTTTGTTCAAGGATATGCTGAGGCACGGTTATCCTTGCCTTTCCCTTCATGGAGCGAAAGATCAGACAGATCGCGAGTCTACTATTTCAGATTTTAAGAGCAATGTATGTAGTGTATTGATCGCAACTAGCATTGCTGCCAGGGGTTTAGATGTGAAAGAATTAGAATTGGTCATCAACTATGATGTGCCCAATCATTACGAAGATTATGTTCACCGTGTTGGTAGGACTGGTCGAGCAGGTCGAAAAGGATGTGCGATCACGTTCATCTCAGAAGACGATGCTAGATATGCACCAGATCTTGTAAAGGCTTTGCAGTTGTCTGAGCAAGTTGTCCCTGACGATCTCAAGGCTCTGGCTGATGGGTTCATGACAAAAGTGAATCAAGGGCTTGAGCAGGCCCATGGAACGGGTTATGGTGGAAGTGGCTTTAAATTTAATGAAGAGGAAGAAGAAGTGACAAAAGCTGCGAAGAAAGCCCAGGCAAGGGGATATGGATTTGAGGAAGACAAATCGGATTCCGATTCTGAGGATGAAGGGATACAGAAAACAGGAGGAGGTGATCTCTCACAACAGACTGCTAATGCTCACGCTGCTGCCATAGCTTTAGTATCCAAGGCAAGTGCGGGTGTTGTGCCCCCCCCTATCCAATATCTTCCAAATGGAGGGCAGGCCATTCCCGTTATTATAACGGCAAATGCTTCCAGTGAAGGGACAGCACGTGCATTAAGAGCAGCTGAGAATTTGAGGCAGAAACTGGAAGAGATACAAGCTGGTTCCATGACCGAACACTACACAGCAGAATTTGAAATCAATGATTTCCCCCAGAATGCTCGTTGGAAGGTAACCCACAAGGAAACTTTGGGTCCAATCTCAGAATGGACTGGAGCTGCCATTACTACTAGGGGGCAATTTTATCCCCCTGGAAAGGTTCCTCATGGACCCGACGACCGCAAGCTTTACCTTAAAATCGAAGGACCAACAGAATCATCTGTCAAGAAAGCCAAAGCTGAGGTGAAACGTGTACTGGAGGACATCACAAGACAGGCAACATCACTTCCCGGTGCTTCTCAACCAGGCAAGTATTCTGTTCTGTAGAGAACTTGTTTCCAAAAAGCACTACAAGACTGAACATTATATTTGCTTTGGTTATTATCTGTGAAGGATTAATGGGCACAAGTTTGAATCTGTGGACGATGGATAATTTCTATGCTTTGCTCTGTCTCATTACATCTACACTATCAAACTGTTCTTTTTCTCTTCTGTTCTGGTTCATTTTGAAGAGACAGTAATTATATGTTGTCTCCCATTTGGTAAATTGTATCTTGTTGTCTCCCATTTGGTGAATCATAATCTCTGTGGGGGAAGTTTGATAATTAATCATTTGTTGCATTTTTCGAGTGTCGCTCAGGCTCACCAACTGCTTGTTTCCCGGTATTATCTGATTTAAAATACCAGTTTATCTATGGCCCAGTTCTCTTAAGATTCTGGTTGTTTGAAAATTATGGTTTGGGTAGTCGGTGAATTGTGTGGTTGATCAGTGTATGCTGCATTTCTGTTTATGAATTATGTCTCCCCCCCTTTGATTTTATCTTTGTTTTTTTTTTGTTTTCCGTTTTTCCTGTTTCGTTCGCATGACGGAAAGATCCGAGCCTATGCTTGCTTTTGCCACGCAAGCATGCCTGCGTTGGACCTTTGCTCGTTTCAAGCAGGCATGGAACTTTGGCAGATGTGTCGATCAAGGTGGGAACCCTGTTCTGCTTTTGTGTTACTGCGACTTTCTTTTCATGATGGATTGAAGGGAACTGGAGAGAGTTAGAGAAACAAGTACTTTGAGATCTCATTCGGTTATGTTGAGAAAAATGTTGCTTTGGGCGTTGCTAATATTCAAGGGGAAACGATAGTGGCTCCTACAATAGTGGCAAAAGAGTGTGGCACCTTAAGAAGATGTTCCCGTGGAGACTACTATCACTTATTCTGAAGTATCAACTGCAGAAAAGAATTCCGTAATAATGTAGCAACTGCTGAAGTAGGGCTAGATGGAGACTCCTATTACTCAAGAAACTGCGGCAAATACTATGTTCAAAAGGTTGAGTCAATACCTTGGAGGAGACCGCAAAGGTAAGAGTACATTTTTTCCCCTCTATTTATCTATCTTGATGCCTGCCGTTAAACATTTTGGTTACAAGCTGTTATGTTCCATTGACAACTTATATGAATGCAGCAGATCTACACCTTTGCCACCTATAACTGTATTTGAATAATGGATGTCAGAAAAACTGAACTTATATTCCAGGCAAGAACAAAACCATACCATCATGTAACATATAACTCTCGAGTAAATTTCTGCTAAAAAGCTTGAATGCTGCTAGACCGCGAAAATAGAGCTCAGTGGACTTTAGGAATGGTATAATAACTAGGCCAGGACAGGTACATAAATAAGAGCGTGTTGCTTGTTCTAAGTATTATGACGGCTATGCCAGTAAAAATGCAATGTAGGTGTTTCTCATCCCAGTGCCACACAGTTGTTAGTTATGTACAAAGAAATGTTTTTGGTGCAGTTCAAACTCCATAATTAGATCTCCTATCGCCAGTTCTGAAGATGGACCTTTGTGTTTTATAACTTTGTTTAATCAGTTTATAGGTTCTCCATCATTCTCTATGTTTTTAATCAGTTATCAATACTAGGAATGCTTGAATTTCTCATATTGTTCTGCAAGTTCCTTTTACTTGAGTTCTGCTTCAGTTTCTTTTTTATATTTTCTTTCAGGACTCTTGTAGTTAATGATGAATCATCAAATGCACTTCTCAGTTCTCCCTGAATATTAAAAGATGAAGGGAGTCAAACCACTCTTTCAGTGGAGAGGTCATGTTTCTGTACCTTTTGCTGAAGCAAAAAGAGGTTTATGCAATGAGCTTTTACCATGCTCTATCTTCTGAACGTACTTGTAATTTTTGCTGTTTTAATGTTTGATGTTTCGTATCCCTGTTATCTGTTTTACAAACTGAAGGTGTTGCTAAGCACAGAGCGAAGTGAGTCGGCTGCTCAGGTGAATTCTGAAGAAAATAGAATTCTGAAGGTTGAGTTGCTGCCAAGGTTTTATGTCATAATTTATTTGACTGGCTGGTTTTGCCAATCAATTTGACTATACTTTCAGTTTTCTATTTGGAATTCTACTGAAATGTTTTGAGTCAATACCAAGGCCAAACAGAAAACATAATGGTCCAGAGAAGCACCCAAGCTTCCTTGAGCAATCACAACCTTTTTGGATACACTTGCAAGTGGTTCCCTCGAGCAAAAGTAGGAAAAAGGTAAGATCCATTTTGCGTTTGATCTTGCCGTTGGAGGAAGTCTAGCTAGGGTGGGATGCACCTAGAATTGATTCTATCAAAATTCACATTCTTCCTAAGAAAGGATCCAATTCCTAAACAACCACTTCCTTTAAAATTCGAAATGCATTCTATGTCGAGTTTGCAAAAACCAATGAGAATAGGCGCTATTTCACTGACTTCATCCAACATTATGGAGTTCATGGGGAACCGAAATGAGAGAATCCACCAACTCCAAAGCAAAAAAAAGAGCATGGAATCCATAGATAGCAGCATCCTCTTTCTTTCATTTCATCAATGGCAATTCCTGTACCAGAAGTAACTTCATATGGTCCACCAAAAAAAATTGCAATGAAATTATTGCCTCACGTCGTTGGGGCGTAAGGAAAAGTTTTGGGGCAGATTTATATTCGGTACGAAAAAAGCTACCGAGTGGTGTTAATGTTTTTATTTACACTAGTCGGTAGCTTCATGAATTTATATTCGGTAGCTAAAAAAGTCTGCCCCAAAACTTTTCCGTACGCCCAGGAATTATTAGAGGCACTAAACAACTTCTATTTGAAGCATCACATCCACTCTGCCAAGAGACCACCTATTTCTAGACAATCTAAGTGTCATAGACTCCAACAGCTACAAAACATAGCCTTAAAAACTGGACACAAGTAACCTTCAATTATTGAACCACGTACATCAAAGTCAGGGAAATCTATATGATCAGAACTGCCCCATGCTTGGATCATTAGCAAGAATGATTGAAGCATAAAGTGTTGAATCATTCCATTTAAAAGATTTCAGTGTTTCTATATGATCTTTACTTTGCTTGTTACAAAAATGTTAGTCATTCTTTTTGCTGGTATAAATCAGATTGTTTTTTTGGACGGTTTTTCGCTTTGTGCGTGTCATTCTTGCGCAAGGGCCATGCTAATCTTCGATGGTTTAAAAAGTTTATTTTGCAACGGAAGTACTAAACTTTTCAATGTAAAATACTCACATATAATGACGTAAATGTACTAGTGTAACTCAATAATGTACTTAAGAATGATTAATCAGATGATTCAGATCAATGTCTTTTGTCTTATTTACCAAGAGATTGAACCTAATTTTGCTTTCTTTGCCACCTTTCATTCTTTTCGATGTGGTGGTATCACTTTTGATTGCTTTAAATTTTCTTCTCTTTTGGTTTTTTCCAAAGTTCTAAGAGAAAAGAGATGAAAAAGATTCAACTGTAAAGAAGAATATAAACTAAGTAAAAGGTTTTTGGTACATGCTAACACTGTTACAAACCCTTTTAAGGCTTTAAGGAAGTAGGAACCTTTTGAGTTCCTATTCAAAATCAAAGGAAAATCCAATAGTTGTCAAGGAAGTTTCTCCAGGGCTGCCGATACCAGCTAGCTTAGCAAGAATCACACCTTGGCATATGCCCCTCAAGTAGGTGTTGACATTGTTAAGTATAATACCCTTAAATGAAATCAAAACTCACAAATGAAATCAAAACTCATATACGAAAAAAATGACTTTTGTTATAGGGAGGAAGAAAAATTCGTATGGAAGGATACCTTTTATGAATAGACTGATATGAACCATTGCATTTCAGAATAACAGTTACTAGAGCATATACATTGAGTTCAAACTCGTTAACATCACACATCACACCTTTCAGCTTTTAATTTTTTTCACATTCCGGTATTTTTTTTTACATGGGAGCCCACAACCACAACAATAAGTTAACCTGGTTTTTTCGGGGGCTGTGATGATTTAATGGCGACTGTGGTCCTCCAAAAATCGTCACAGTAGAAAGCAAAAACCGTGACAATTTTCACAAGTCGTCACAGTACAAAGAGGGAAACCATGACGATTTTTGAAGGACCACGGTCCCCATTAAATCAACATAGTCCCCAAAAAACTAGGTAAGTTAAAAGGTAATTTCTCATGTGTATTTTATTGTTTCTTTCTCTTACACCTTTCCTAGCCTTTCCACCCTATAAATATGTAACCATCCCAAGTACCCAAAGTAACTCTTCCCATTGCCAGCATTTCACTCTCTTTACACTTCTTTTCAACTCTTTATTCAGGTGTCATTCTTTCAAAAAAAAAAATTGCTCTCATCTTGTGAGTTTAATCAGTTTTCATCCCAACTTAGAACAGAAAACAAATTACATAATGGGTGTTGGATATACTTTAGATTACTTCTCTGGTTTGCTAAGCAATGGACATAAGAAAAGCAAGAAAAGGCGACAAATGCAGACAGTTGAACTCAAAGTTAGAATGGATTGTGAAGGATGTGAACTTAAAGTGAAGAATGCTCTATCTTCTATGAAAGGTAATTAAAATCCTTATATCTGTAACTTGTTAAGATGATTATGCAGATTTTTTACTGGTTAGTAGGAATTCTGATCCTGACAATCATACTGTCTGCTTAAAACAGGAGTAAAATCAGTGGAGATTAACAGGAAAGAACAGAAGGTGACAGTAAGTGGATATGTAGAAGCAAACAAGGTTCTAAAGAGAGCTCAATCAACCGGAAACAAGTCTGAAGTATGGCCTTATGTTCCTTACAATCTAGTTCTCAATCCTTACACTGCTCAAGTTTATGACAAAAAAGCACCACCTGGTTATGTTAGAAAAGTTGATAACACTACTGCTACAGCAACCACAATGAACCACCAAGATGATCACTATATTGCCATGTTTAGTGATGATAACCCAAATTCTTGCTCTATCATGTAAACTTCAGACAAGAAAAGTTCATGGGGTGTTCTTATTTTAGCAGTCTAGGCTAACTAAGTATGTAAAAGTCCAGTCAGGTTATGGGCTATTGTTACCTCTATGTCATATGTAAATGACCAATCAGTGTATCTGATGCAGTACAAGTAAATAATGATTTAAAAAGGGTTGTGTTAATCAGAGACTTTGCAGGTATTTTGGTTCTGTTTTGTGAATTCTTGTTGATGGACATGACAAGACAGAATGCAGTTTGTTTCTTGAGTAGTCTCATTCACTCTGTGTTAAGTCAAACTAGGTCTTAGTAAAAATTTCATCTGACTTGCTGACCTTTGGCTTGAACATTTATGCATACCCCAGTCAGACATTCCAGAAAAACACACACTGAAATCTGCATCAGACACTATTCAGATCCAGATAACAAGTTATTAGCTGATAAAGGAAGAGGAAGGAAAGACCACCTTGTGTATGTGGTTTTCAATGGGTACCTCTCATTATCATCTACTGTTTCCATTTTTCTCAATGTTGAATAGCTTTTGTTTTTTGTTTCAAAGCTGAAGATTCTGCAATAGTCATGCATACATATCTAGGTCCCTTTAACATGTCTACATCTGCTTACATGAAAATGACTCCATGAGAGCAAATAATTGAAGCTCAAATGTTGAAAGAAAATCACACAAGTGTAATGACTGATAATTGAGGTCTGGGTGTTTAAGGTCCCTTTTCAACAGATAAGGTTCTGACGGTGAATTACACCTACAATCCTTAGAAGAAGATGAAAGTAAACACATAAATAGTTGAAGAGACAAAAAAATAATTCTTAAACAAAGAAAGCATCAAAGTAGAAGCAAATTTTCCACAAATTAAAGACGAAATCGCATGTCTAAAGACTAAAAGGTGATTAAAAGTAAAGATTTATAGTTTCTAAATAATCAAATTGGATTTGTGCACACCTTAAAGAAATGAATCATTTCATTAGACGGAAAAAAGGAATGGAGCAAAAGATATGTTCAAGCATATGCTTCGACCAAATCTAACATCTGGTGATTGCTTACTACTTTCTGTATTCATTTTTAATGCAGCAGGTTATTTGAACACTGTAAGGGTGGAATCATGTGTTGTGGACGAGATATTGGCCTTGGTACAAGTAGTAGAATGGCCAAGTCACGAAAAAGGGACATTGGAAGCTTCTAAAGCGAAAGGCGACTAGAATAAATGGACACTATGTGAAATAAAATTTGCATTGGATATAAGATTCAGATAATTTAGGGGGAATAAACTTCAATTAGTTGCTAAACAGGAACTTTACATATAAATGGACAACAGCAAATTATATTAACAACAAGGTATCAACTTTATGTTGTACCATATCTATACTTACAGATGTGAGATGGCTCAATTGTAAATTATAATGATCTCCGAAAATCATTCATCCGTGGCTGAGTTGTACAGCAACCTTAATCCTCTCCTGCTTGATAAACTGCAATCCGCATTGAGCACTGGACACCGTTATTCTTTCAGATTCTGATATTCAAATAATGTAGGCAACCCCCTCAGTAGCGCAGTTAACAACAAAACTATTTAAGGTGAAATAAAATGCTATCTTTCTGTCATAAAAATCAACATGAGCTGGTCATTGGCGGTGGATCTACTAAACAAGAAAGAACAGAATATGGGACAATCGTTTACGCATAACATGTTATAGATCAGAAAGACGAGATAATTGCATAACCATGGACTCCTGAGAGATTATTCAATTGGCTAATTGGTGTTGGGTAGTTATGATACCCAAATTTTCCAGTTAAACTAATGGATTTCTCGAAGAAGGGCCATCATACAATAATTTTACCCTGACAATGTCAATGCACCAGAGTTGTCCCTTAACTTATTCTAGCATATGTAATAGTTTATTGAGGATAAGGAGAGTAAGTAGGGAGAGAAGCTCACTTGGATCCATTGCCATTTCATGTCATTCTACTGGCTATCATACATATTGAAACCTTTGCCGCTTTAGATTTTCACTTGTAAACTCCTACAAAATTAATATCATAGACAAGAGTCGCATTTGCAGGTATGTTGCATTCACCTGTGTAAAGAAGATGATTGGGAGGTGTCAATACTGTTTGAATACGGAAATAGTTATGGTATCGGCCAACATTGCAATGATATGAGAGGTACACAATACAAATTATGAATGGTAAAGAAGTTTGACCTCCAAAGCACCCTGCAGGTTCAGGTCCATATGCAAGTGGTGGAGGAATCTGAAGTTTACGCCTCCCTCCTGCAACAAATACCAGAACATACAACAAAATAACGAGAAAGGATCCAAAAGGTCACAGATTTAACAGTTTTTGTTGTTTGTAAGCGTACCAACAGCCATCGGAGGCACACCTTCGCCCCCACCAATCCCTTGATCCAGTCCCTTAATCACCTGTAAACATGATTAAAATGAAGTAATTGTTTGCACAATCACGGAGATATACATTTTAAATTACCACACATTTTTTGTTATGAATTTTCCACTTTATTCAACCAAATATATCTGCTTTAGTAACCCAATGTGGCAGTAAAACCTTCAATTTAACTTGAACTCCAATCAGTGATTACCTTGCCAACACCAATGCGCATTGTGAGATATCTTCCACGTTTATAGCTGCTGTCAAATACTGTCCCATCTGCAAACCTTGCTGTGTAATGAATCTGCAATCCAAAATGAAGCACAAAAAATGAACAAATTTCAAAGGCCATTCATTTGCAAATTCAATGGCTTCCTCACATTCATAACATTGCCCACATCTATAAACGAATCAAAAGGCCTTCTTCCAGCAAGAAAATAATGTGATTTTGGCGAAATCAATAATGATGCTTCTCGGTGAAATAGTGTGCTCTAATACAGTCTAATGATTCATCGGCCCTTACAAGCTCATGCCTAATGTTAGCCTACCATATCCCACAATCACAAATCCACATATTGCCGACGTCAATACTAGAAAATGTTGTCTAGACATACATGGTGAAATGGTGTGCTCTAATACAGTGTTTCATTAGCCCTTACAAGTTCATGCCTACTGTTATCCTACCATACCACATTGCCGACGTTGGTACTCAGAAAAAGTTTTCTAGGCATACACTCTCTAAATAAACAAAATTTTCATTGAACTACTTCATAAGAAACCAAACACACAATAATCAGATATGTCAGACTAGACCAATTGAACTTAATCCATGGAGAAACAAAGAAATTCAATCCAAACCCAAGAAATCATCAGCACTTACATTGATTAGTTCACCATATGGAGCATTATCACCAAACCCAGGAGAAACATCACAATAACCCAACCCTGATTTAGCATACTTCAATTCACAAGGAGGCTCCCCAACAGTTGCATAATACTCAATTCTAGTAGCATTCGCTTCCAAAGGAGAAGCAATCACCATAGCTGATGTCAAAACCCCCAAACCCAAACTCAAAATCTGTCTCTTTGCAACATTAACCGATTGTAACAAAGCTCCATTGGAATCAGAAGAACAGGAAATAGTTGGTTTCAAGGTTAATGAAGAAAAGGGTTTTGATTTAAGACCTTGATTAAGTAGAAAATTAGGTTTTGATACTGAGCTTGTTAGTGTTGAAATCACCATTTTTCTCTGTAAAAATCTGTCCTTTTTCTGGCTTTCCTATCTTCTGTTTGTGGTTCTGAAATCTGAATTTGTAACAACAAGGGTAAGAAAGTAATTTGACATTCTCATTTGGGGCTACCTTTGACGGGCTGGTTAGTTACATCTGTGGGCCTCTGGCCTTATCATGTTAACTGGTTAGATATTGTCGGATTGTTCGAGGAATAATTGCCGATAATAACAATGAGTTACTATGTTAAGAATCTGACACGTGGACAAATCAATTAATGTTTTTCAATAAATATGTCTTTCCAAACAGAATTTTGAAAGATTTTTCTGATGTCATCATTGTATATTCCTTTTACTCCTTCAAATATTAATTTCTTTACCGAATTGTCTTAAGGGTCAATTTAGTCTTTTGAATTATAAATTGTTTAGGTGGGAAAAATGAAATATTTTTTTTAGTGGGTGAAATTTTCGAAATAAGGTTTAGTGTTCAGGTTCAGAATATTGATATATGTTGAGAATGTGTTTTTTGAATAAATACCTTAGCGGATGATGTACTAGCTTCGAATTTTGATTACACAAACCATTTAAACAGTTTATCTGAGTTCTTAAGGTTTAATGCAACTGCCACGTAAACTAGATCAACCACGTGGGAAATGAACTAGAATATACGCTCACAATTGAAATTAAAGAAGCTATATATGCGGCGATTCGAATACGCTACGAAAATCTTGACAAACTTTTGACAGATAAATTAATTATACGGTACACGAGAAAAGTACCGTTATTCAGTAATGAATTTTTTCAGTTAATTATCCCTGATAGCAAACTACCATTGCTTATAGAAGTTTTACTAATGTCATGTAAGCTCAAAGTCATGTTTGTTGAGCTCTAACATTGAAATGTCACACACAATAAAAAAAAATCAAGTGTGGTGGCAATAAAATAAATATATAAATTTCCTAAATTACCCTTCTCAACAACTTATGAG
>JAJJMA010086350.1:0-12848 GCA_023529015.1 Papaver nudicaule
AAACCCGTGCCACATAGCGGTGGAGGGAGCTGGTGGACAGACCCGGGGGCTGTAGCAGCTTCGCTAAAACAACTCAAAGTATAGTGTGCCAGCGGACGTGGGGGCCATTATCAGACATGCCAGCCTGCAGGAGCTCTCTTATGCTTGGCCACGTAGAATTTGATGACCACAAACCTCCTCAATCCTACTCCTGTAATCCAGTTACCTCTCACCGTACGCGCTTTAGTACCTACTGATGTATTTGGCTGTTACCAGAAACATTTAATGGTTTGTACGTATTACGTTATGAACTCTTTAAACCCCAACACAGAATTAAAACTAACATAAAATCTAAATTAAGTCATGAAACAAAAGAACTCTTTGTGAGACTTAAAAATAATTAATTAATCAAACCAGTTTGTTAATTTCTGATCATTAAAACGAAGTACTAAGCACATTACTACATTATTTAGGAGACGAAAAAGAAATTACTAATGATTGTACATTATTAGATCACGACTCTACTTTTTAAGGAAACCTAGAATTTGTTTCGGTTGATGAAGAAAAAGATGTAGAAACATAGTTTCTAACTTCCCTAGCAATAACATCCCTCATGGTATCCCAAAACTCAACAGGAACATTCTCGTTCCTCGACGCCATCTCTTGTCGACTCTCCGGCGCAACAAAGTAAACACTACCAGGTGGTGCTAGTGTAAGATTTGTTGGTGGGTCGGACTCGGTTGACGATAACATAAAGCCTGTGTTATTATTATTCATGAAGCCTTCCCCATTGTTATTATTATCGGCACTACAATTACTACCATTACAATACTGACGACGATGCTGATGTTCATGAGGTAGTCTCTGCTTTCGCTTGAGTGTTGAATTCCAATGATTCTTAACAGCATTATCAGTTCTACCAGGAAGTAATCTAGCAATGGTAGCCCATCTATTACCATATTTAGCTTGAGCATCTAAAATTATCTCATCTTCCGACAATGAAAACGGACGATGTTCCACATTAGGACTTAATTGGTTACACCACCTTAACCTACATGATTTACCAGATCTTCCCGGAATGTAACGGCTAACCAATGACCAATTCCTAGCTCCGTGTTGATCAACTAACCGTGTTAGAATTTTATCTTCTTCAGCACTCCATGGTCCTTTAATTCTCTCAGACTTTCTTATCGCGCTTGTTTGTTTACAACCGCTGCCTAATGACAGAGAATCAGACTCTGATGAAGAAGACGAACATACTGAATTAGTCGATGAATAAGACGTGTTTGGTGGTTCCATAATATTGACGGTGATAAATTAAAGAACTAGTTATACTCTAGAGTGAGTGAAGAAGAAAATGAAATGCAAGACTAAACTAAGGTTTTGCTTCTATATTAATAGATGAATGAATGGAGTTTGGGTCTCCCCCATGCTCAAACATATATACAGCGAGTAGAATCTGACATTTTGGATATAGGTATTATTTGTTGTTGTTATTGGTGCGTATTGGGTTTCTTTGGGTTTGTTTCTTGGAAGCTCTCGTACTGCTGGTGTGGTGGGGGTTCCCAAATTACAACAGGTGCGTTGAATGCGCATCCCCTGTTAGATATAATTCTCTCTTTTGTCATTCTCCGCGCGTGCAACCGCGAGTGTTGTTAATGTTTCTTAGCTTTTTCAGGAGTACGGTTACAGTATGGACATGAATATACGGAAAGCGGGACCCGCGCACCACCTCGAAATACATTATTGATTAATTTCGAACGGTCCGGATGCATTTACACTAGATAAAAGCTTACTGGGCTAATCGGAACCGTAGAAATTGATATTTTCGGGTTTTAAAAGGACATTTTAAACATGACAGTTAAGAAAGAGCTGTTAAACAGAAAACGTTTAAAACGACAAGTGGGTAAGAAGAAGGAGGGAGGTTTGGGGACCTACTTTTTTGACTATATTTGTAGGACTTACAGCTGTGTTCCAAATCCAATAGCTTTTTAAAATCAGTTGAATCAACGGATGAGATGTTAAAGGCTCTATCCGAAAGTAAGAAAACGACGGACTGTACCCTATAACTAAAACGTAGGGCAAGGACCCCACAACCAGGCTGGAAGAATCTCACGTGATTCCACATCATACAATACATTATGGTAGCTAGTACTACTACTATTCACACGGTTTGACTTAAAAAATCAAAATTCAAGGACGATATCGAAATCTTTCATCAGTTGCCACGTGGGATTAATTAATAATATCTGGACTTACGTAGTCTTATAGATAATGTACACCGTAAGGATTATAGTACTCCATTGGGTGAAAACCCGTTGGATGATGGTTTGTGTTTAATCTAATGGTTGATTATTAGTGGATGGATGAAAGGGTTGGGATGATGTCAATAATATCAATGTACGGAAGCAGTTGGGCAGTTAGAGAGTGGAAGCTGCATTTGTCGCTCCCTATTGTAACAGCTGGAAATCACTCTTCCCCACCGACCCAGCCTTTATCTTTTTATTTTTTTCTCTCTTTTTTGTTTTTACTTTCAATCGTGATAGGGTGCACGCTAAGTGTTCGCATTGGGCGGGAGCACCATGAACAGTGCCAATTGGGGCGGACAAATGGAGGCCCCAGATTAGGAGGGGGCGGCCCCAATTAACATTTGTCCGCCCCAATTGGGGTACTGTTCATGGTGATCGCGCCCAGCGCGATCACTTAGCGCGATCTCAAAGAATTTACTATTTGCTGTGATTGATTACAGAGTTACTACTGTGTAATTTGGACGGTGTTTAGATGCTAACGTGGTAAAGAAATACCGACCAAAGACCCATGTGGACCGATTAGTCACCGGACCAAGACAAGTACACATAGGGGGTCATGTAAATGTGCTTCCAAATATCAATTTTGGACCATAACAAAGATATCAGCTTTGGACCATGGCAAACACCATTTTTTTGTTTATTTTCTTGAAGCTGAATAACTATATCAAATGGCAAACCTGAATGGTTAGTACAATTTGTTACATCAAAAAGAGTCAAGCCATTAGGTTAAAAATGTGCCTCAAATTCGATATTTGATTTATCCGTCTTACAAAAAAAAAGTTGAAACTAATTTAGTTTTATTTTTGTTGTTTATCAGAAGTGTCAAGATTCCGATTTTTAACTGGTGTATAAACCACTAATGTTTTCAAGGGTGTTTCATTGTTTACAGTTCTGATAAATTGGGAGGCTGTCATGAGTTAACTGTAATGTGATTTGTTCTACTATAATTAAACTTGTATTTCCCTTTTCTGCAGCTCTCACACCATCTTGGTGCTAGACTGCTTCTTTATTCAAATTATCCCTTTCTGAGTAAAAAATATCAAGGCAAATCTTAGCCCCATGCACTTTCTTGGGTAGGCTCAGTTAGTTGCCAACGACACACACTACAACTACAATTATTGTTTACAGTTCTGATCAATTGGAAGGCGGTCATGAGTTAACTGTAATGTGATTTGCGCTGCTATAAATGAGCTTGTATTTCCCTTTTCTGCAGCTCTCACACCATCTTGGTGCTAGACTGCTTCTTTATTCAAATTAGCCCTTTCTGAGTAAAAAATATCAAGGCAAATCTTAGCCCCACTTTCTAGGGTAGGCTCAGTTAGTTGCCAACGGCACACGCTACAACTACAATTATTTGGATCGCTTAGACCAAGGGCTATGGGTAGAGTGTTTTTGCCACTTTTTCCATTTCATTTTAAAAAAGGTCTAAGTGAAAGAGGAATTTTTGCACCATGGAAAATCAAAGGAATACACTAAGTGGGTAAAAAAGAGCCGTTTGTATTCATTTTCATACTAAAACGGCTATGATCAACCCCTTCTAACCATTTTTGCGTGGAAGCGACTACTGGTCAACCTCTTATAACCATGTTTGCATGGAAACAACTTATGATTAGCCCCTTCTAATCATTTTTACATAGACGACTGATCTTTGCCCGCTTAGACTCCCTTTTCGCCCACTTTTTCGTATGAAAGGCCCTTCGATAGATTTTGGGGGAAAGTGGGGTAAAACTCTGAAAAAGCAGGGGTACCGAAATACAACCAACTTTTCGTTTGGGCTCGTGAGACTTATGGTCAGATCTGGACGATCTCAAAAATCAATATCCAGATCCGTCAACCTGAGTTTGGATCACAAGGATCAGTCCAACGCAAGACAGGGTCTTGGTAAATCCAAGGGATGGATTGAGGACAACGATCAGGTTTATAATAACTTACTTCTTGTGTTTGCTTTAATTACATAATCAGAGAATATAATGCGGAAAGTAAAGCACACAAGACACCAGAGATTTTTTTAACGAGGAAACTACAACTTGTAGAAAAACCTCGGGACCTCGTCCAGATTGAACACCGCACAGTACAAACTGACTACAAACACTAGCCTACTATAAGACTTCGGTCTGGGATGTAGCAGAGAACAATTCCACCCTCCAAGCGAACTGGCTACTGTAGCACTCCTTACGTCTCTAGATCCCCCACAGATCGTCACACACTTGATTCCCCTAGCTGACATCCGTTACAGGCCTAGGAGTTGCTTTAACCGCTGTTAAAGGCTTGTGTCAACAATTCCGGCTTTGCAACCTCAATTATCGACTGTATGTTTGAACTGTCCTCTATCAGTTTGACATACACAAAGTGACTTCCTTCGGATTTCTCCAGGTCATACGGAAATCTACTTACAAGCGAGGGGCTGACAAGTAAACCGAGTAAACTATGCCCAACTTGTCTCTACCTCAGTTGTACACGAAGAATCAATTAAGAAACTTATACAACTGGAGCTAACTAGGTCATACAACACCGAGTGAAACCTTGCGTTGCTTCCTTTCAACCTTGTATGTAACGTATAAGTTCTTGAATGGCCTTATATTAGAAGAGAAGGACCGTAGAATAGACAAGAACGTAATCAGGTTACAAACAGGTTACTCCGATTTCAACCACTAAGGTCTCAATCTCCTACCTGTGCTTCCCAACTCTCAAGAGAAGTCTTTCTAGTCGTTAGGTAAATCCCAAGAGGAACTGCTACCTAATAGAGGATGACTATACCACAACAAGCATTCACCGAAGTGAAAAGAGTTTACGATCACTTCCCAAAGGACCTTCACGTATGCTTGATGCTTGCGGTATTCGTCCTTAGACACCTCTATTTATAGCACTCAATAAGATAGGTTCCTTTGGAATAAAGCAACTAGTTTCTTGTCCCACAAGTTTAGGAAACCCTAACTTGCAAACCAAGTAACCTAGATTTATCTCAATTGGAAATCTTTTTATCATTTATCTGCCAAGTGTTTTATTAGCTCATAAACACTTCAAGATAGAGATCCAACAGGCCAAAGGTAATCTTTATCTTATTGACACATTGAGGATCGTTAGATGGACCACATAAGATATTGTCGTGATAACCAAGTCCAACTAAGAGATAAAGGAGTTCAGAGTTTAACCCGAGTGAAATTCCAGAGAATATTCACCTGGGACGGTTCGCAAACCGTTAATCTGAATTACAGCCAAAAGTATCGATTTAGAGGTTCACGTAGGTACGCGTATTAAATGACACTTTGGAATTCGGAGAAATCCCAAGTTTCTGTTCACGTACGGTTCGGGAACCGTCCACCATTCAGATTAGGGTTTAACTGGACCCGCTGGAAGTTCTGGACTTAACTAGTACTTAGACGTGTGAGACGCCCTCAGTCATAATCCACTGGACTCTTTCTCAAGAGTACTCCTTTTAGATTCACCCATATCCAACAAGTGATTTGCAAGCAAACCATTGCAATGGACAAATGGTATCGAATCTATCTCATGCATTCTTGTAACCTTAGTATTTGCGGGAACAAACACTAACATAACACATGGTCATGTAGACAAGAACACGATCTCAATCGCTATTATATCACTACTAAAGTAGCCGACTATTTCGAAAGATAGAGAAAGTAGAATAGAAAAATTTCCATAAAAGTCATAACTCCTACTAACCTTTTGTCGATGAAGAATAATTGATGTCTTCTTTGTCTTCACAGTCTTCGTCTTCAAGGTCTCTACTACTTAGTATATATCCCAATTCCGAAATCTCAACTCTAGTAGGCTAAATCAAGAATTGTGTTTTGACACCTAAAACTGACAACCAGCTTGACATACCAACGCTAGTGGGTTTGACCGGACAATTCCCTAACAAACTCTACCTATAGTAACATCAAATAAGGCGTTTTAATATGACTCTTTCATTTTGAAAGATGTTAGGTAGAGCAAACTCTACCCATAACCCTTGCTCTTACAAGGAAAGTACTTAGTCCTCTCTCAAAGAGAGATGATAAGTGATCCAATCTAGTGGATCCATAATTCCCAGTTAAGATTATATTTCCTTGTTTCTTTAGCCAAAGTATCAGCTACTTTTTTTCATGTTATAGGAGTAAAAATGAATATCAAACAACATCTACATTGATTTATTGTCTTATGTGCTTGGCTCTACTTAGCCAGTTGTTGCACTATATTAATTGAGGAAGTCCAAAATGCTCCTGCAATCTATGCGAAAGTTCTTATTGTCGTTTTCCTTAGACCATATTGTTGCTTGAACTAGAGCTACTGCTTCGGCTTCTTCCAAAGAGAAGGTATTGTAATGTCATGTTTTAGCTCTTTCAAAATACATGTTTTATCTTTTTTATTTTTTTCTCTCCTTTTTGTTTTTACTTTTTGGTCTCAAAGATGTTATTGTTTGTTGTGATTGATTATAGATTTACTACTTTTGTTAAAGCATAACTCGGTTAAACCCAATGGCGTTGCTATCTCATGTCAGTTGTCAAGTTTAGATGACAAAAACGCAATCCTTGAATAAGTCTACAATATCATTTCATACTAGGATAACTTAGGTATTCGAGACGAAGACCATTGAAGATGAATACCGGAGCTTACTCACTTGATATCTATCGTCCTCATTTGAAAGGTTAGAAAGGATTTTCTTTTTGATTTCGATTTACCAATTTTATCAATTAAATAGTCTATGATATTGTTTATAGTGCTCTCGAAGGATCAAAGACTGGTTCTCCTGGTACTTAGGTTTTCCTACTCACCAAAGTATTGGAACAATGTGGGAATGAAGCTAGTTCTCGAATTACACCTGAACAGCCTACGCGTTCATACGCTGGAAGCGAAATTCCCGAAGTCAGCAGTTTTACATTAACACGTTCAAATAAGAGTTCAGAAATTCTTGAACTCGGAAAACTGCTACATGAACGCGTTCATATAATCCATGGACAAAAACATCTTTTGAAGTTTTTAGCCTTGTTTGAACGGATTTCCGAACTCGTTCACGTATAATTATTATACCGTTTATATGCTGAAATGCTTAACTGCTATGTGTTTTGGACCTCTTCAAGACGTATAATCCATTATGCGTTTGGGGTGTGATTCCATATCAAAATCATAATTTAGCTTGAATCGTATATGGAAGAGGGGTATTAGGCAACGCTTTTGGGATCTTATCATCCGCCAAATGGCTTCATAAGGCTGTTTACTATGGAGGTATAAAGCAAGGATGAAAGGGACATAAAACCGTGGTTGTTTCCACTGTCTCTCTCCTCATCCCTCAGACCATCCCCAGAAATATAGTGCCCCTCCCAGAACTTGGAGGAAAGTGATATAAACTGTATCGCCAGGAAAGCGATATAAACTTATCGCTTTCACTTTTCAGCGAGATAATTTATATCGCTTTCTAGAAGCGATATAGTTTCCCTCGCTTTCAGTTTGACCTTTTTTTATTACACCGCATTTACACTTGTTATGTTTGTGCTCTATTTCATGTTACACTCCCATAACACTACCGATTCACTTGTTTTGAATTACTATTAGCCATTGGGATTTTTCTCTATACAGCCGTTGGGATTTTTCTCTTTATAGCCGTTGGGATATTTTTGTTACACTCCGCTTATACTCGCTCTTTGGTTGATTTGAATTACATATAGTCGTTGGGAATTTTCTATATATAAGAGCATTGTCCTTTCCCAACTTATATTCACCAATATCCTCTTCATTGATTTTTCTTTTCTCTCTTCACTCTCAAAGATTAATAATCCATCGCCCTCTGCTCCTCTCTATTCTAGTAGGCCAAAACGTTCAATCTCAGATATAATGGTAGGTTTAAATCAGCGTAATCCAGAGAAAGCACCTTATCACCACAATCACCTCCCCCGGGTTCTCCTCCATATTTTGTATTACTCGGTACTCCTCCACCATCTCCTCCTCCCAGATATCAATATCGTCACTTGAAAGAAAATAGCTCATGAATAATTTTTGATTACTCTTGAAAAAGCGGGGATACCGAGATACACCACCAACTTTTATTTTTCGTGAACCTAGTTGATTATAGTTGTTTGAACGATCTCACAAATCAATATTCAAACAACAACCTGAGTATAGTTCAGAGAACCGAACCCTAACAAGAACGTGGTTCTTGTAGATCTCAATAGAGATGGATTCACTCAAAGGTTATGAATCAACAAACTTGCAATTACTTCAATTATATAGATCAGAGACAATATAATGCGGAAGGGAAAAGTAATGCAAGACACCAGAATTTTGTTAACGAGGAAACTGCAAACCTAGCAGAAGAACCCCGGGACCTCGTCCAGATGTGAACACCCTCAGTATTAATCGAATACAGACGCTAGCCTACTCTCAGACTTCGGACTGGAATGTATCGAGACTGAATTCGCCCTACAAGCAACTCAGCTACCAATGTGCTCCTACGTCTCTTGGTTCCCGCAGAAACCTACGTACTTGATTCCCATAGCTAACGTCCTTTACACGCCTAGGACTTGCTCCACTTCCCTTCGTGAAGACTAGCGGTACCCTGGATCTATCAGGACGCCTAAAAGTATCCAAGTAATTAAACGAGAATACGATTGTAATTTCCTTTAGACTTAAAGTCAAGGTTAATGGAAATCGGATATGTTGAATAGGTCTTATTGATCTAGCCTAAACAACTTTACCTCCTAACGCTTGACGAACTTATTTGAAACCTAGTTCGTGAATTTGCGTTTAGGAACTTCTAGGGTTTACAATACAAGATCTACCTTACGAAGTTTCTATCAAATCTTGGTCGTGATAAGATTGAAAAAATTCAATCGACCCAAGATACAAGATGGAATTTTACTCCCGACTTGTGCTTCACGATCCTCAAGTGAAGTCTTTCAATAGTCGTAGTCCAAAAGGACTTCGAGATGACAACCAACCTTTATGCAAGGATACACATATGTGTAGAGGATTGAGATTGTATCTTGCAGAAGGTCATCTATTTATAGTGATCACCAAGGGAGGCTTTGCTTAAAGTTTAAGTAACCTTGAGTAGAGATCAAGCAAGTTCCGGAACTAAGAAGATCCATAGCTTGATTACCCATTCTCAATCCTCTATGAACTTTGGACTAGGCCAATAGTTAAAGAAGACTCAACCTTGTTTGAAGGTTTGCGACTTCTGGTCCAATTCATGTTTGGACATCGCTTTGCGACTTCTGGTCCAAATACTTGTTTGAACATCCCTTGGATTTAGTAATTGAATTCCATGGGCCAAGTAATGACGAGTTCGAGAACTAATCATGCCTAGACCGAAAACTTCAATGATATGAAAGTTTAGAAGTTTTCTCATGGCTTATATGTACGCGTTCATAGAGCAGTCAGTAGAGTTCAGGAGAATTCAGGAGAATCCGTGAACCTGTATGTACGCGTTCATACAGATTTTGCTCGTTCTCTGAAATCCCATACAATCACATGTACGCGTTCACCGTTGTGGTCTATTTCAAGAGACAATTCAACATACTTTACTTATACATATTATCACGAATGTGACAAATGCAAAGGCGGAAATCCTAGAATACCTTCGGATCATATAAACAACATCATAGACTATTGGTATGATAGAAATGGTAAAAACGATACGGAAAGGAAAAACCTTTCTAACCTTTAGCGAGGACGTTATGATTTATCAAGTAGTAAGCTTCGGTCTTCGTCTTCATCAGTCTTCGTCTCGATTACCTAAAACTATCCTAGTCCGAGGTTGTAGAGTAAACTTATCAAGGATTGTGTTTTTGTCTCATAAACTTGACAACTGACTTGAGATAGCAATATCAGTGGGTTCAACCGAGCAATGCTCTAACAACTCTCCATCTCAAAAACCATTATCTCCTCCTTGATTAACAAAGAAAATATCGTGTCATCCTCCTCCATTTACATGGGGTGAAGATTTTTGCCTTTGCCGAAATTATATGTTATTACTATCCATAACCGGATGAAATAAAACGATCTCGTATTGGGGTGAATGACTCATTATTGTGGAGTATTATCAACAAAGACTTCGACGATGAAACTCCTGAGAAACATATTGCGCGAGATGTAAACGGATTGTCAGTGCAATGGTCTGAAATACACGACAAAGTCCACGAATTCATGCACTTGGAGAGATTGATCCGGGAACAAAGGGAAGATACCGATTATGAAATTCTTGCTAGTACTTTTAAGGAATGGCAAGCATTGAAAGGAACGGACTTCAAGTACGAACGACATTAGCATCTCATGAATACTTTTTTGTGTACTCATTATATAAAATGAGTAACCAATTTGAAGAATGTAAACCTAGATTTATAGTTTCTGCACCATGTAACTTTGATTTTATTTATGCACCCTATGTAATGTTTGTTTATTTTTAAGTTTGTGATATAATTTAGAGCAGTTATTTCACCACGATGTAATATGGATTCAGGGCAATGCAATTTAGATTTCATTAGTCTCACATTCATACATGGTTATATAAGCACAAAACCTAAGTCAAATCAAATTTGCACTCCTTTGAACCAACATTTCCACCTAGTTGGACGAATGAGGTCTCGTGAGGGCTTACAATAGGTATACCCCCAAAATCTTAGAATCCATTTTACACATGGATAAGTGCTGGATTCATCATGGGGGAAAAGTGGATGAGAATCGTGTAACAGTCGTAGTAGTTGAATTCGGATCCTTCGATCTTCAGATAAGCCTCAGTTGCCCAACGTTCTTGTAACAAATTTAAACAAGTTTAAGTATGGTTTAGTTATTCCTTGCATAGTGATAAATAAACCTTTTGTAGGTATACATGTTACAAAAACTTACATATGTTTCTCTATTTCTTATTGGGCGGGAGGAGGCAGATTATCGTTTTTTTTTAAGAGTAGCTACATACTTTCTAACCTCCCTCCTAATCTTCCCCACCCTGGTTTTAAGTGAACCAACATTTCGCGCATTATGATTTCCTTCAATGTCGGCAAAGTTCTGTATCACTTTTTTCCCAAAATGCGACGACAGTAACTCTTAGGTGTCGTATGTCTTCCGTCGATTGTACTAAGAGCTCAGCTCCTTGTTAATGCCACATCCTCCTCCATGTTAATATGCTACACATGGAGTAATATGGTTTTAGTTGGATGGGTGAGATGAGGGAAATGGAGAAGAAAGCTTGATATTTATAATAAATTTGAGGGAATCTCGACATTGAGTGACATTTCGTCGTTTTCTACCATTGAATGACTACTTGTTTCTTTCATTCTGTCATGGTCAAAGTATGGGGAAACTAGCCATATGGAATCTCTACATTGACTTGACAACTCGTTCCTTTTACTCTCCCATGCTGAAATGACAGGGAATCTTGACATTGAAAGACAACTCGTTCCTTTTACTCTCCCATGCTGAAATGATAGGGAATCTAGACATTGAAAGACAACTCATTCCTTTTACTCTCCCATGCTAAAATGATAGGGAATCTCTGTATTGAAAGACAATTAGTTCCTTTTACTCTCCAATGCTGAAATGATTGTTTATTTCATGCCCAACAACAACGAAGTAAATATGCAATACTCTTCCATAGTTTATTTCATGCGACAAAAACATATTACATTAACAGAAAACAGAAAATACTAACTCACTTTCGTAGGAATCACAGTTACACTTAGCATGTGTAACAAGCCTTTAAACCCCTAGGCGACCCTAGTGGATGAGTTTTGTCTCGTGGTGGCTGGCCAAATAAAGTTTGGTCATCAAGGTGAATGTTCAAGTGTGGAAAATTGTGAATTACAATTAAATAACAGTCGAAAAAAAGAAAATCTTCATTATAAGAACT
Organism: Papaver nudicaule; assembly: GCA_023529015.1. Lineage (NCBI taxonomy): Eukaryota > Viridiplantae > Streptophyta > Magnoliopsida > Ranunculales > Papaveraceae > Papaver > Papaver nudicaule. The sequence continues at coordinate 12,130 of JAJJMA010086350.1, forward strand.
CGGAAATGTTGTTTTTGCCTTTCTTCCTGCAAATACAACGAAACAATTTTTTGTTAACCTCTAGGAAAATAACAAACATTATACCACGTATAACTTCAGACAAATGTTGTATAATCATATCAGCACTTACTATTTCTTCTCTAGGAGGAAGTAGCTGGATACATCCTGGATGGTGAAAGACTCCAAACCGACGATGTTGCAGTCTTATACTTCTCTGAAGTCTAATATACCTCGTAATAGCCCACATAATTATAATTTTGCGAGAAGCCAAAGATACAAAGGTTCCGCGGTTAGGGTTTCCACATATAGCTGTGAATTCTTGGAGTATTCTATTACATGCAACAATCACACCACACACTACACGGGGTGTTACATCTTCCTGCTTAACAACGACTGACCAAGCGCTCATCAATGCCGTGTCTTCAACTAACGAGCACATTTTACACGGGCACTTGCTAACTCGTAGGTTAAGAAATCAGTTGCTTTATCTCAAAGCAACCTATCTTATTGAGAGCTATAAATAGAGGATTAAAGAACGAAAACCACAAGCATCAAGCATATGTGAAGTTTCTCGGTGGAATTGATCGTAAACTCTTTGCACTTCGTTGTAAGCTTGTTGTGGTAGTCATCCTCTATTAGGTAGCATTTCCTATGTGGGATTTACCTAACGACTATAAAGATTTCTCTTGATAGTTGGGAAGCACAGGTAGGCGATAACG
>JAJJMA010086355.1:0-14176 GCA_023529015.1 Papaver nudicaule
ACAAACACTTACAGATCAACAAGTAACACGACTGGCCTTACAACTAAGCCTGGGTCGGACTAACTCTTACAAGATGGTGCGTTCACTCAATGCAAGCAAGCTTTCTTCATAAGAGATCTTGGCTCTTAGTTGATTTTATTGGTTTGGGCATTATGCCTTCAAAAATGGCTCATGGCCTTAGTACCTGATCAGGGTTTTGGTATGGCTTTTTATTGCCTTGGGCATTTATGCCTCTGTGAGTTGCTTTTATAGCCTGTTGCTGAGCGTTTTGCCTCAGCCATTACGCTCTTTGAGCTTTTAAGCTTTAGTCCTCACTGTAGTTAGACTACCCAGTGAGTGGAAAATTTAAGTGGCACAGAAATTTGTTAACGGGGTTCGGCGCATGATAGCAAACCTACGTCCCCGGATCTTATTCGCTGTTGTGTTACATCAGTTAATAAGATTTCTTGGGTATTATACCCGCCCAAGACTTCGGACTTTACATTATTCTCCTCAAGGATAGTACTTCTTAAGGAACCTGGCGTTCCATGGATGTTCCAGTTGTACGCCATGCTCGTCAATTAGTATATACGCTCCTGGCCCAGCTACTCTTTTGACCACATATGGGCCATCCCATACAGGTTCCAGTTTCCTGCATCCTTCTCGCTGAGAAGGGGGAACTTCTCGGAGCACCAGCTCGCCGGGTGAGTATTCTCTTGGAATCACCCGCTTGTTATATTCCCTGGCTAATCGCCGATGGTAATTCTCCATGTGAGTAAGGGCGATCAAACGCTGCTCTTCTAAGTCATCTAGCTTGGCTAGGATTAGATCTGTATTCAGATTCTTTTCCCATGCCTCATGCTTTGTAGTGGGCAGAATTACTTCAGATGGAAGTACTGCCTCAGCACCGAAGGTAAGTAAGAAAGGAGATGCTCCAGTTGCTTCTCGAACCGTAGTTCTATATGACCACAGGACGTTGTGCAAATGCTCACACCATGCCTTTTTATGCTTTTCCAATCTTTTCTTCAGTCCCATTCCAATAGTCTTATTGGTGGCTTCTGCCTGGCCGTTACTCTGAGGGTATAAGGGAGTTGATTTTCCCAACTTGACGCTGTAATGAGCAAGTAACTTCCTTATGTTGTCGCCAACTAACTCTTTTCCATTGTCTGTACATATCTCCGTCGGCACACCAAATCTGCAGAATATGTTCTCCCAGATGAATGTGAATACTTCTTGTCCTGTTTTCTTTCTGATAGCTTTAGCTTCACATCACTTGGTGAAGTAGTCTGTCGCCACGATGATGTACTTCCGCTGTCCAGAGCCTGTAGTTAGTGGCCCAATAATATCAATGCCCCACTTGGCGAAAGGCCAAGGGCTGAGCACTGAATTCAAAGATGTTGCCGGCGCTTTAATTCTTCTTCCATACAGCTGTCATGGTTTGCATCGCTGAACATATTCCTTTGCATCTCTATTCATCCAAGGCCAGTAATATCCTTGCATTCTGACCTTTAAGGCCAGAGCTCTTTGGCCACCATGATTTCCACAATCTCCTTCATGAATCTCCTTTAATAATTTATTACCCTCTTCTCTTGACACACATCGCAGCAGTGGTCCAGAGAATGACCGGCGATATAAGATTCCATCTCGGAGTTCGTAGTTCGCCGAGCGACTGATGATCTGATGAGCCAAGATTTGGTTTCCTGGCAAGGTTATAGTACCGTAGCGGCGATCTCCAATCTGTTTCTGCTGATTCTTCAACACTTGTCGTTAATACTTCCCATTGCCTTGGTGCTGTTACTGATGGTTGCATTACCCTTTCAATAGCTATTGAAGGAACATCTGGGTCCGTCATCATTGAGGAGATAAACGCCAATGCATCGGCGTGCCTGTTATCTTTTCTGCAGATGTGGCGAAACTTGATACCCGTGATCCTCTGGGCGTACTCCCTAGCAAGTTTTAGGTACTTCTGCATAGATGGGTCTGCTGTCTGGTATTGTCCAGATATTTGTCGAATCACCAGCTGAGAATCACTTGTCAATCTGACATTGCTAATTTTCATTTCTATGAGTATTCGCATTGCATGAATGACTGCTTCGTATTCTGCCTCATTATTGGTCGCCGGGAACTCTAACCTTAGCGAGTGCACTATCCTTGCTCCTTTCGGCGAGTCAAGAACAATTCCAATTCCATTCCCTTCTTTGTTCGACGAACCATCTACATAAACCTCCCATCCATCAGGCCTGCACTTCAATAAATCTGGAACTTCATGCTCTTGCTCATCCAAGGAGGATGGGATTTCTTCTATCTCTTCTTCTTCATCAATTGGGAAGTCAGCGAGAAAATCTGCTATAACTTGAGACCGCTGAGCTGTGCGTATTTCATATTGGACGCCGAACTGTTCAATCTGCTGATTCCATTTGGCGATGCGTCCCACTCGCTGAGAGCTGTGTAAGATAGACTTTATTGGAGTTTTTGTGAGGACCACAATGGGGTGAGCGTGAAAATATGGGCGCAATCGCTGAGATGCGAAAACCAAAGCCAGAATTAATTGCTCTATTTTAGTGTAATTCTTCTCCGCTCCTTGCAACGTTCTACTGATATAGTATATGGGTGTTTCTCCACCTTTGGTTCTTACAAGCACTGCACTTATGGCAAAAGGAGTTGCGGCGAGATATACTCTGAGTTCCTCGCCATGCTCTGGCGGTTGAATTGCTGGAAGAGTGGCGAGATACTTTTTAATACCCTGAAATGCAGCTTCATGTGCCTCAGTCCAGTTGAACTTTTCTCCTTTCTTTAATGTCTGAAAAAATAGTTTACACTTGTCGGAGAATCTGGAGATGAATCTGTTGAGAGACGCTAAAGTCCCATTGAGTCGCATGACATCCTTTACAGTTACTGGCGAGGGCATCTCTATAATTGCCTTGACCTTGGCTTGATCAGCTTCTACTCCCTTCTTTGTGACGACATACCCCAAGAATTTTCCTGAAGTTACACCAAAAACACACTTCGCCGGGTTGATCTTTAGCTTAGTGATACGCATATGGTTAAATATTTCCCTGAGGTCTTCCACATGAGTTTGCTTCTTTTTGCTCTTGACAAGCATGTCATCAACATATACTTCCATCGTCTTCCCAATCCATTTCTCAAACATTTTCTGTGCCATCTCTTGATAGGTAGCGCCAGCATTCTTCAATCCAAACGGCATCCGAGTGTAACAAAATAACCCCTTAGTGGAGAAGAAAGCTGTATGCTTCTGATCTTCTTCCGCTAGAGGTATTTGGTTATATCCTGAGTAACCATCCATAAATGATAGCAACTCGTGACCTGATGTAGCGTCTACGGTCTGATCAATACTTGGCAGCGGGAAACTATTCTTGGGGCAAGCTCTGTTAAGGTCGCTGAAATCAATACAAATCCTTACTCCCTTGTTCTTCTTTGGCACCACAACCATGTTTGCTATCCACTGCGGATATTGCACTGGTCTTATTATACCAGACGCCCTCATTTTGTCAATTTCTGCCTCCACGGCCTCTTTATAAGCTGGAGCCAATTTCCTTATTCTTTGCCGAAATGGTCTGACCTTTGGATCAATATCAAGCTTGTGACATGCTATCGCCGGATCAATCCCTGGCATCTCATTCATGCCCCAAGCAAAGACATCAACATACTCCTTGAGTAGTGCTAGCAACTTCGCTGACTCGCTTTCAGTTAAAAGAGTACCAATTTTTACCATCTTTGGCTCTTGCTCATCGCCGATATTGACATCCTTAGTAGGTTCCACCGCCGTGAAATGTAGCTCTGGCTCCCCCATCGGCGATGGTTCCTTTAATTGCTATAAGGTTTTATCTCCAGATTTCGCCGAGTCTTCTACTGAGTTGGCTGAATGCACATATGTGGTTGGGTTGGCAATGAAGTCTAGGATTTCTTGCTCCTTAACTGCTTCCTTGCCGAGCTTCTTTTTCTCCGCCATTTTCACTTTTCGATTTTCTCGCATTTGCACATCTGCTGAATTACAAGCTTTGGCCACTGATAAATCTCCGACATATTCGGCGACTCCGAATGGTGTGGGGAACCTTAGGCGTTGATGATAAGTAGAAGGGACTCCTTTTAGACTATGGAGCCATGGTCTCCCCAGAATTGCAGCATACGGCGAGTCAACATCCACAATACAAAGGGTGGTATTCAAGAAGTATTCGTCGCAAATTTTCACTTTTAATTCAATCTCGCCTTTAGGCTTAGATGCAATGCCATTAAACCCATAGATGTTGTATGAGGATACCGTCGGCGAAGGTATTTTCTTGTCTTTTGCTCTCATCGCCTCAAAGGCAGTGTTAAAGAGGATATCCACAGAACTTCCCGGATCAATAAGCACCTTTGGCAGCCTGAATCCTTCAATCTGAATAGTGAGGACCAGAGGGTTGTTATGACTCCTTCCTTCTGGAGGGACTTCTTCAGCGGAGAACCCAACACATGCTTTCATCCATTCTTGCAATGGTTCTTGCTTAGCGACGACACTGCAAATTTCATTCCCCATTCTGTCTCGCTTATGAACTCGAGACATGACATTATCATGAAATTCATCCCTAGTAATTTTTGAATGCACAATGGAATAGCAATCTAACTCTAGCAAGTCCCGCTCAACCTTAACCTCGTACACATTTGGAGTGTGAACTGGAATGGCCTGAATTGGCTGAACCATGACAGGAGGTGGCGGTGGCAATTCTAGGAATTCTTCAAACTTCCCCATACGGATGAATCGATGGACTTCTTGCTGCACGCCGGTACAATTTTCAGTGGTATGGCCATGGAACTGATGGAACTGACAGAAGGAGTTTGTATTTGCCGGCGGGACCCTTGGGTTTCCTCTGTTGTAAGGATAGCGGATGTCATCCTGTTAGGGCATTGTCCGGTCAAACCCACTAGCGTTGGTATGTCAAGCTAGTTGTCAGTTTTAGGTGTCAAAATACAATTCTTGATTTAGCCTACTAGAGTTTAGATTTCGGAAATGGGATATAGACAGAGTAGTAGAGACCTTGAAGACGAAGACTGTGAAGACAAAGAAGACATCAATTATTCTTCATCGACAAAAGGTTAGTAGGAGTTATGACTTTACGGATTATTCTTCTATTCTACTTTCTCTATTCTTTCGAAATATAGTCGACTACTTTAGTAGTAATGTAGCGATTGAGATCGTGTTCTTGTGTAACATGGCTTTATGTCATGACCAGTGTTTGATCCCACGAATACTGTGAATCAAGAACATATGAGATAGATTCGACGCCATATGACCATTTCAATAGTTTGCTTGCAAACTGTTATGTTGGATATGGATGAATCTAAGGAGTACTCTTGAGCAAAGAGTCCATGGATCATAGCTGAGGACATTCTCATGTCTAAGTTCTGGCTCAGCCCAGTTCTTCCAGCGGATTCAGAGTTTGACCAAAATTTGACTTGGACGGTACCCGAACCGGTTTCGCGTACCTGGTCCAGAAATCTCCTGTGTCGCATTAGTACACGAACCTGTACGTGTACCTGACGCAGAGAAGTTTCTGGAAAGTCAAATTGCGTGAATATCTTCTAGATTTTCACTTTGAGTCAAATTCCAACTCCTTTATCTCTTAGATGGACTTGTGTGAAACATAAATACCTTTTGTGTTCCATCTAACGATTCTCAATGAGTCAATAAGATAAGATTATCTCTGGTCTGTTGGATTCCTATCTTGAAGTGTTTTAGAGCCAACAAAACACTTGGCAGATAAATCTAAAAAGGAATTTCAATTGAGATTAATCTGTATTACTTGGTTGGCAAGTTTAGGGTTTCCTTAACTTGTGGGACAAGTAATGGATTGCTTAATTCCAAAGCAACCTATCTTATTGAGTGCTATAAATAGAGGTGTCTAAGGACAAATACCGCAAGCATCAAGCACACGTGAAGGTCCTCAGGGAAGTAGCGTAAACTCTTTTCACTTCGGTGAAAGCTTGTTGTGGTATAGTCATCCTCTATAGGTTGCAGCTCCTCTGGGAACTCCCTACGACTATCAAGACTTCCTTTGAGAGTTGGGAAGCACAGGTAGATTGATCCCTCAGCGGTTGATCAGAATCACCTGTAACCTTAGTAACCTATCTTAGTTCTTGTCTATTCCAAAGTCCGTCTCTTCTGCTATACGGCTATTCAAGAACTAGTTAAGTTACGTAAAGGTTTGAAAGGTAGCAACGCACGGCTGCACTCGGTGTTGTAAGACCTAGTTGGCTCCAGTTATACAAGTTCCTTAAGTGGTTCTTCATCTATAACTGAGGTAGATACAGATTGGGCATTGCGAAGTTGGTTTGCGTGTCAGCCCCGATTTGTGAAGTAGATTTCCGTATGACCTGGATTTGACAATCCGAAGGAAGTCATCTTTGTTTATGGTAAACTGATAGAGGACAGTTACACCATAAGTCAACAGTTTTGGTTTAAAACCCAGTATTGCTGACAAAAGCCTTTGGCATCGGTCAAAGCAACTCCTAGGCCTGTAACGGACGTCAGCTAGGGGAATCAAGTGCGTGACGATCTGTGGGGGATCCAGAGACGTAAGGAAGGCGACAGTAGCCAATTCGCTTGGAGGGCTTGAGTTGGTCTCTGCTACATCCCAGACCGAAGTCTTATAGTAGGCTAGCGTTTGTAGTCAGTTTGTACTGGGCGGTGTTCAAAACTGGACGAGGTCCCGAGGTTTTTCTGCAAGGCAGTTTCCTCGTTAAAAAACGTTTGGTGTCTTGTGTGCTTTTACTTTCCGCATTATAACTCTGATTTATAATTAATGCACCAAGTAGTACGTTATTACCTAACTGTTGAGATTACTCCAGTTAGAGGTTTGGATATTGATTTTTGAGATCGTCCAAACTCTTTACCATAAGACTCACGAGCCAAAACGAAAAGTTGGTAGTATTTCGGTACCCCTTCTTTTTCAAATACTGGCCTCCATGATCTAGTTAAGAGAATTGCAACCATTGAAGAACGACTTAGCACCTTGATAACCTCAAGTGATAAGACTATTCTTTCAGTTAAGATAGTTGATTCCTAGTGAGAACTTGTTCTTACTTTTTCATAAGGAATAAAAACTATATCTAGAAGTAGTTTGCCTTTTCATGCTTTTTAGAGTTTCAGCATGTACTACTTTATTTCGTTAATAAAAGTTCTTTTTAGATATTTATTGATGATTTTTGCAATACTTGATTTGTCTACCTCAATCTTACTGCAAAACACATCTTTTTAATTGCTTCGGTGATTTCACAAAAGTTGTGTCTATTACAAAAGTTAAGCTTTTTCTCACGATTAAGAAACTTTGATTATATGGTTTTAGGGTTTTCACAAACTAGGAATCATATACTCTTTTCCAAAAAAATTGGCTAAGGAAAAGAGATTGAAACAAAGGAATACTGGATAACATTAAACTGTTTTGTCCATGTTAGGCTTCGTTAGTTGTTCTTTATTGAACAACACCATATGGGGGAGAGTTAATTTGAACTTGCGCTTAATTAAAAATCTTTTTAGGGAGCGTGGATGTGGAATATAAGAGAAAAGTGTATCTTTTATTTCTCCAAAGATGAATCAACTTCGGGATCTACGTTCTGATTTCCTAGTTATGTCATCTTAAACTTGATATGCGAGTACTTAACTTGAATATCTCTATAGGCTTGAAACCCTAGTTTTCAACTACTTTGTCATATTTTTGTGACAAATAAGGGGAGAATACATATGGTTCTTGTCTTGTGGCTCACAACCATAGGGGGGAGAACATCGTATGCTTACTTGTTGTACTTTTCCAAAAGTATCAAGTAAGGGGCAGTAAATATTGGGCTTCATACCAATCCAGCAGAAAAGAGATATACAGGTTGAGAAGAAGCTTCATGTCAGGTATGTGTAGAATCACTTAATAATTGTGGTACACAGATTTTAAAGTTTGCTCATATTCTTACTCTTTACACACGCAACATGTGGGGTTATCATATTAACCCATGTAAGCTTGAGCGTACCTTTGTGGTTGTGATAGCTGGATATGTTGTAAGTGTTTGCATACGGATTTTTAATAAGAGTTTAAAAGAACAGATCAAGACTCAAGGGAGAAGTTGAAGAATTCAAGAAATCAAGATACATATGGTTAGTACTTAATTGTATATCTTTTGAATCCATATGTAAATTGGTTTTGTCACTAAAATTAACAAAAGGGGAGATTGTTAGGGCATTCTCCGGTCAAACCCACTAGCGTTGGTATGTCAAGCTAGTTGTCAGTTTTAGATGTCAAAACACAATCTTGATTTAGCCTACTAGAGTTGAGATTTCGGAATGGGTTTATAGACAAAGTAGTAGAGACTTTGAAGACGAAGACTGTGAAGACAAACAGGACATAAATTATTCTTCATCGAAAAAATGTTAGTGGGAGTTAGACTTTTATGGAAATTCTTCTATTCTACTTATTCTATCTTTCGAAATAGTCGGCTACTTTAGTAGAGATACTAATAGCGATTGAAATCGTATTCTTGTCTACATGTCCATGAGTCATGTTGGTATTTGTTCCCACGAATACTAAGGTTACAAGAATGCATGAGAACGATTCGATACCATCTTTCCTTAGCAATGGTTTGCTTGCAAATCACTTAAATATGGGTAAATCTAAAGGAGTACTCTTGAGCAATAGTCCATGGATTAGAACTGAGGGCGTAATAACACGTCTAAGTTCTAGGCCCAGCCAAGAATTTCAAGCGGATCCAGTGAAACCTAATCTGATAACGGTGAGCGTAATTCAGTCGGCGACGGTTCACGAACTATCTCCGGGAAAATTCTTCAGGATTTTCCGCGGCGTTTAACAGATAAATCCTTTATCTCTTAGTTGGAATTGTTTATCACGAAAACATCTACTGTGGTCAATCTAACGAATCTCAATGAGTCAATAAGAGAAAGATTATCTCAGGTCTGTTGGATTTCTATCTTGAAGTGTTTCTCAGCTAACAAAAAACTTGGCAGATAAAGATTAATGAATTCCAATCGAGATAAACTTGTGTTACTTGGTTTTCAAGTTAGGTTTTCCTAAACTTGTGGGACAAGGAACTAGTTGCTTTATTCCTAAGCAACCTATCTTATTGAGTGCTATAAATAGAGGGTTCTAGAACGAATACCGCAAGCATCAAGCATACGTGAAGATTCCCTGTGGAAGTGATCGTAAATACTTTTCACTTAGGTGAACGCTTGTTGTGGTATAGTCATCCTATATTAGGTAGCAGTTTCCTTTGTAGGAATTACCTAACGACTATCAAAGACATCTATTGAGAGTTGGGAAGCACAGGTAGGATATTTGAGACCTTAGTGGTTGATAATCGGATTAACCTATAACCTTGGTTGCCTGATTCTTGTCTATTCTACGGTCGTTCTCTTCTGCAATAAGGCCATTCAAGAACTGATACGTAACTTACAAGGTTTAAGGAAGCAACGACAGGCTGCACGACGTGCCGTAAGACCCAGTTAGCTCCTATTGTATAAGTTTATTAAGTGATTCTTTTTACAATAGAGGTAGAGACGAGTTTGGCATTGATTACTTGGTTTTCAGTGTAAACCCAATCTTGTAAGTAGATTTTTGTATGACCTGGAGCTAAACAACACACAATTAAATAAAGTCATGTGAGAGAGTTAGCTTTATGTTGTGGAAGATTTTGGTAGGATTTAGAATCACTGGTTGACGAGTTGAAGAAAGACTGAAGATCAAACGAAGACATCCGGCTTCATCATTCAACAGGTTAGTGAATCTAAATAACATTCCATTATCTTTTACACTTGTGCTACAAAAGACATAAACATAACTCTCAGCTTGAGCTTTACGTTATGACTTGATTACTTGTGATCAGTGTGTCTTATGATAACTCCGCTTTACCACTTGTGGTATTATTGTTGTAGTTATGACGTCCCAATATTGCTTAGAGCTTTCTTTTCTTCTCCGTCTCTAAGTTAATATAAAGGTTTTTCCTAAAACCTTTTCGAGTTGATATAGTCATATAACAATGTGATGTTATCTCGGTAGTACTTACGAGATTTGATCCATCACAGTATTATGTCTCTTCTTACCTAGTCTGGCTCTGTCGGATTGATTGCATATATTTATATGAGCCAATGTAAGAGATTTTGTGACTCACACTTATAATGTGTAGACTCGAAATACTGTTGTTTCTGAGATTCGAATACGACGTCCTGATTTGGCTCTGAACTCTGAAGTTCTGAATCATTCATTTGATTCTGTATATGAACATCTTGTATGCCATATCTCACTTATGGATTCCGAAACCATATTTGTGTATCTCAACTTATGAATTTTCAATGTTTGAACCTCAATGTAGGTTTTGATAAAACTTGACGTTGATTTCGAAACCATAATCTGGTTTTCGCATTCATAAGCTATTGGTCCGAAAATGTAAACATTGTGACCAATGAGATATAACAGATTCGAAACAATGTTTGTGTGGCTGATAGTGACTTGAGAATCGAGGCCAATGTGTCTTGACCATGTGAGATCTAAAAGGTCGAAAAGACCCTGGGTTTCTTAAAGGTTTATGTGAACCGGGAAATATATTCCTGTGCGTCGAGGCTAAAAAGCTGTGATGGTGAAACGGTTCTAGACCACATGAACTCTCAAGTTCGACACCAAACATTTGAGTAGAATTTAATATGTGTTTCTTGTTTCGAAACCTTAAACAAGGTTTTGTTAAACAAAATCTAGATTTCGAAACCAAGCTTTAGGTTTCGCTATATGAAAACTTGATTTGGGAACCTTAAAACAGTTTCAGTCATATAATGAACTTTTGGTTCCGAAACCTTAAATTGGTTTCTGCCAAAACTGACGTACGTTTCGAAACCTTAATATGGTTGACTCAGAATGCGTATTTTCGAAGTTCAAACTCTATCATTTTGGTTTGTGCTTTAACGAATTAATGAGTTTGATATTCTCGGTTTGAAGTTTGAATTAGTTCATCTTCAATGTACAACTAAGTGAGTTTGAGTCATCATCTGGAAAATGGTTAGTCGCTCTAGTTAGTGGACACATTATTACGGATCAATACTGTACGTGATTAAATCTTCGTATGCTTTACTACTTGATCAAATATTCATTTGATTATTCATTTGATGTTTTTATTTGAATTCTTGGATATCATTAACGTGACATCTATATTGGAATCAAGAATTCTGGAGATTTAACAATTGCTAGTTACTCGTGGAATCTCGCACCGTATTTCCAATGGTATATCTATTTGCGTGATTCGGAACGTCTGAACCTTTGTGTTCACTTAAGCTTAACACACAAGGCTTTGTCCACGTTTGTTATGATGCGTTTATGCGGAACGTTGAACCAGATCCCACTTCCACCTAGGTTCGTCTGGTTAGCCCAACAATACCAAGGAAGTAATGTCGACATTATAAAGCTGGTGACGACATTTGGAAGTAATAATATATAAGGAGATTTTTGAAACTCAGGACACGATTTCGAATTGAGATCTTTCCCAGGGATCATATTTGGTAAGCACCATATTTCGAATTAAATCGAAATATCCAAATATACCTATAGATATTATTTTTCTTTGATTGCTCTTGGCTAAACATGTTTCGAAAATATATTTTCTTTATGGAATATATTTTCTTAAATGTAAAATGCTAGAGTATTAGTTCTCATTAAAAGTTATGAGACTAAATGGGGAATTTCGGAACTATTATGTAAATGTGCTTTGTGGAATTTTCGAAATTAAACTTTGCCTCATTTCAAAGCTAAAGCCTTAGTCAATATAAATAGGAGTGGTATCTCTCCTAAAAGATTTATCCCTCTAACCAAGCTCTTCTTCGGAATTGTAAGCTTGTGTTGCCGCTTTTCTTTTCAATTACCTTTGAGCTTTTACTCTCGGTCTAGAATTGCGTGTAAGTCTTCTCTTGGGATCGAGAAGCCTAGAAGTACCTCTTACGGGAAACTAGTTTATGTTTACTAGGCTTATTTGTATTGTACTTGTGTTCTGTTCTATCACGTCTATCAAACCTAACGATCTTGTTTATTCTAAGGTCCTTCTCTTATGATATAAGGCCACTCAAGATCGTTGTGATTAGAACACACTCTTTATCTATTAACCTGGATTTGTCAGCAAGCCGCTTTCGGTTTGTGTGCCTAACCTATAGATATTGAGTGGAATCAAGATCGCTGTTATTGGATTTGTTCTTTGCAGGTACACTGTTCTTCACGGTCATATCATATCGTACTTGCTACAGCTATCTACTTGATTCCAACTGGGACGACAAGGTTGCTCTTTCAGGAGTTTAGGTTTTGAAACCTTGATCGATATCTCGAGGTGTTTATTGCCTAAGTAAACTCAATATCCTCGCTCTTGGTGTGAAAAGACTTCGGTGAAATATCTGTAAGTTACCAAGGATATCATATAGCGATTTGACCTGCCGCTATTTGGTTGTTGTCAAAAGGTTGTAATCGTCCGATTGGAAGTCGGGTAGCGATAGTCCTCTCGACGGGCTGTGAGGCAACTCTTGTGTAAGATAGTAAAGGACGTCTGTTTGCGTAAGGGAGTACATATGCATGACCACCTTGCTGTGGTTGGAGGCGTAGAAATACTGAGGGGAAATCTTTGTGACTAATAGTCGTATTAGGGTCATATTGTCTGCACCAGCTAGTCCGAAGTCTGAGAGTAGGTGTGTTGGCGGCTTAATTCTTAAGAGTATTCAAAATCCTCGTTAACAAAATCTTGTGTGTACTTTACTTTACTTCCGCATTGTATTTGAGTCATCTTATATAATTAAAGTATCATACTTGGTTGGTTGACATAGTCTTTCAGATTCTTGTATTAACTCCCTCGTGCGAATCAATCATATCTGAAGGAGATCTTGTTCTTGAGTTCTTGATTACAGGAACCGGTCAAGGTTTGACTTATAGGTGGACTAAACGAAAAGATTGGTGGTGTACTCGGTACCCTCGTCTTATCAATTCCAGACCGAAGTCTTACAGTAGGCTAGCGTTTGTAGACAATTAATATTGTTCGGTATTCAAACTGGACGAGGTCCCGAGGTTTTGTACAGGTTGTAGTTTCGTCGTTAAAAAAATCTTTGGTGTCTTGTGTGGTTTACTTTCTGCATTATATTCTCTGATTATCTAATTAAAGCAAACACAAGAAGTACGTTATTGTTAACCTGATTGTTGTCCCCAATCCATTCAACGGATTTACCAAGACTTTGTCTTGCACCGGACTGATCACTAGTGATCCAAACTCAGGTTAACAGATCTGGATATTGATTTTTGAGATCGTCCAGATCTGACCATAAGTCTCACGAGCCCAAAACGAAAAGTGGTAGTATTTCAGTACCCCTGCTTTTTCACTTCCTACTTCGAACAAGATCAAAATTTTCACTTGAGTTTTTAATAACTTATTGTTTGTATTTGACTGTTTTCTTTTTAGTAATTACAGACGAAATTTGTTGATATATATGGTTGCATAAACATCTACAAACAACCAACTTTCGATCATCCACTGCTCAAAAATTACAAAATCACAAAATCCAAGTAATTAACATTATCTAATATATTATGTGTTTTTTTTAGGAAAAAATAACGTGAACGATTTTTCTAAGCTTTATTGTACACAGTGTCATTTACTTTAAATACACATTATTTTTATTTTCAACGACCATACTGAAATGCACAAAAATCCCTTAGTACACTACATGTCACTCAAACAAAAATAAAGATAAAAAAGCAACAAAAACGGAAGTAGGTTTTCCTTTTTTAGGCCCCATATTTCAAATCAAAAACAAGGCAGTTTATAGTAGAATCTCGATAAATGAATGCTCTTGGGACCGGATAAAAATATTCGTTTAGCGAGGTTATTTATTCATAGATAAATGAATATTTATTCCTTTAGATATTTATACATATAAAAAGAGATATAAACAAACTTGTGCACATTGAATACTTAGAGTTTAATATATATATATATATATATATATATATAACATATACTACAACTATATATATACACATATATATATATATATGGTTAACACTTAGATGTTCCTTCTTATGCTCACATATGAAATTATTTTTGTAATTTTTTCCGTTTTTCCCCGCCAAGTATATATATATATAGTGTGTGTGTGTGTGTGTGTGTGTGTGTGTGTGTGTGTGTGTGTGTG
>JAJJMA010086355.1:14186-29440 GCA_023529015.1 Papaver nudicaule
TGTGTGTGTGTGTGTGTGTGTGTGTGTGTGTGTGTGTGTGTGTGTGTTAGCCAAAAGGATATGAAATCATGGGTGAAACAAAAGTTGATTTCGTTAGTAGCCAAACCAGAATATCGAACACTCACAAAAACATCATCTGAATACTTGTTGAAGATTGTTGTCAACGTTTGTTCATATGTTTGTATTAAACATAGTGATTATTCATTTATATATTCATTGGGACTCTAATGAGTCAAAAACAATTATGCATTAATGCATTTAGCAAGGTTATTCATTTATCCCCTTTACCCAAGTCAGGACCGGAGAAAAATATTCATTTGGCGAGGTTTTTCATTTATTGAACATTCATTTATCGAGGTTCTACTGTAGATAGTGTGGCAAAAGAAAAGGCTTGTTAGGGTGCCCTGATATGTGATTCTTTGACTGGCACACTAAGACTAGTAAAAGTAGAATGATACTTATAACAGTAAATCATCATTTGATTAAACAGTGTCTAGGTACAAGCTCAATGGTAGTGGATGTAGGTGGAGAAAGTACTTGTTGCAACGTTTCAGTTCTTCATGTCATCTTCATACGTTTGTTTCTGGAACCGCGTGTGAAATGAATTGGGCGTCACTCTAGTAATATAGTGGACATTTTCAAACTCCTTATTTGGTATTAGAAGGAGATACAAATATAGTTGAATATACATTAGCAATTTACACTCATCTAAAAATATATTAAATCAATTGGCAAGCTCTTCCTAAAATATACATTAGCAATTTACACTCATCCAAAATACTACGTACTGCTATACCAGCTAACTTGCTTCAATCTATCAAAATAGAAAAAAAGCTAACTTCGTTCACATTTTTATTTATAGAAATAACTACGTGGGCATCATCAAACATTTATTTAGCTAGTTATAGAAATATTTTATGCTCACGTAATACATTTTTCTTCGGGAGTGCAGTTGAGATGTTAGAGACGGAATACATATCTTTAAGCATGTCTCGATGAAAAGACTCCAATTAGGCTTGAATTTGGAACTACTCTTGTGAGATATATTGTACACGTATACCAGCAGATTGTACGTGTACCAGATTGCTCAAGGCCTACAGTTGGGGTACCGAGTTTTTTAATCCCGTTTTAGCATAAATTTGAACCCCATCATACACATCATGACACACTGAATTGCCAATAATTAATTAGAGGTGGTCTATGAATAATAATATGTTGCTGCCTCTAGGCTCTAGCTAGCTAGGTAAGCCTTTTTTTTTATAATACCTCATAAAATTTCATTCATTCATGATAAAATAGAGATTACATGGATTTCAAGAACATCAAGATCAAAGATCAAATACAATAAAAAGGTACTAACAAAGAGCATTTTCCATTAAATACAATAAAAATTATCTACAAAATGCACAAAATATGTTATTTACTTTTTCCATTAATTTTTTTAATAAGAGGTTGTAAGCAGAATATTATGTCCGAGTTTTTATAATTTCATTTTTTCTTCCTTAGCAAACATAAGATTTAAGTTTTCAAATATAATGTCATTCACTACAAGAAAAAGATAATTGTAATCAAAAGACATTTTTATTTTCTTACAAATACATTTTATTGCAAGGATCATAAGATTTTCAACATATATGTGATATCACATGTATCACATATATTATACGCAACTCACGTTTCTTATAAGATTTTTTAACATATATTTCAATGTAATAATGGTCTTTAGAAATTGAACTGGGCAAACTTATCTAAAAAGAGTTTTGCTATGCATGCCTAGCTAGCATCTATATTAAGTACACTGCCATTTTAACATTTTTTTATAAAAAATTAGACTTTCGACCAGTTATATTTTTCTTTTATTGATTAATTTGTTAATGTTATCCAATTGATCTGAAAATGACGAGTCTTCATTAATTACTTACCAACTACTAAAGAAGAAAAAATTAATCGGAAATATGAGAGTTGAGAGTAATGTGTTGACATGCTGTAAAGCACCGAGAGTAATGAAAATGAGAGGAATAATCTTACCTCTGGTCTAGACACTTTGCTCAGCCCTAGTTAATGTGGTTTTCCACTCAAAGTTGAGATAAGGCAACGATGTTGGTTAGAACCACTATAGGATGCTATAGGAAAGCTTGCGGCAGGCCTTGTTAATAATCCGATGTACATGCCAAGTGACTAAATTATTGGGATTTCTAGGTAGGTAAAAGCGAACCAAGCCCTGGGCTAGATGGGGTATAACATGGATTACCGAAGCCCACTACTTACACAACCAGGAAAAGAAATAAAGAAAAAATCTCTCCCACACGATGATGACGAATTTCGAACTCAGGTTGCCGGTGTCATCACCGAACGACTTTACCACTGTACTGCAGTGACGGCTGCAATGCTAACAAAATGTTGACCAAGTAATGGAGATTATTCTCCCATAAATCAAGTGACAACGGATATACATTTGATTAAGTAAAACATGGTAAAAAAAAGTATTGACCAAATAGTGGAGTAAATTCTGCTATAAATCAGGTGACAATTAATGTATGCCTAATTAAGCAACCATAATGATCAAAGATATTCTCTCGTATAATTAAGGATTATTTAAAAGTCAAAGAAATACTTACCATATGCTACTAGATTCTTATATTTTGGGAAATCAACCCCAATTTTTGACTACCACTTTTGTGCTACCATGTGCTACCAATCCTATGTGGCGGAGAGAGAAGGACAGTAAACACTTTTGACACCACTCTTCATCCACTCTCTTATCTCTTCCTAGTTCCTACTACCATAACAAAAGTGTAACAAAAGTGTCTTTCGTCTTCTCTCAAATTTGTAACTTCCCTGACCTCACTGCCGAGTTATGATTTAATCCGAAAAAGACATTTACTTGATCAATTAACAATTTTGGTTCAACTAGATCACCAATACGCTGCTGTATTCAATCAATAATTTTGTTTGCTTTTTTTCCAGAAGAATTTCCAACATTCATCGATACGTCAATTGAAAATTAATCTGTGATTCCTTAACCTATACAGTTTCCATCACAAACACACATCCACCAACATCTCGAACACCATTACATAAAACATCTACCACATTAGCAATATATCTCATCTTGTTTTGATTGGACAACAACAAAACGAAAAAACAGATAACTACATGAAATAATTGAAACAAACTCTTAATATATGATAAAAATCAAGAGGATAAAGATCAAATTTTTTGTGATTGTACTGAAAATAAACAATAACAAAGATCGTTAATTTGGACTATGTGATTCAATCTTTTAAACAAGGAAAAGATGAAAATAGATTACACTTAAAACTCAATCAAATACCGTACAATATTCCTATCAACGTTAAAACCATATCTTAACTAGATTATGTGATTGAAACATTTATGTGGGTGCCATATTTTATATGTACCCTAAATACCATAACAGCAAGGCACACTAGAGGAAGTATAGAGGTCTACGTAGCTATGTAAGGGCGGAAGATCGGATGTAACCTCGCGTCAGGTCCATTTAATAGAGTACGAGCCGAGGGAAAGCCTCCGCTCCTCAGAATATAATGTAACTGATACCATCAGACTCTATCACCCTCCGCATAGCGGAGGTAAGAATGTAACCGACCTAGTCGGAATACGCTGTGGAGTAGCTAAGTAGCATTGATCGCTGACGGGGTCGTCCTCAGCGATCTCTACAAATAGAGACCCTCTACCCCCAAATAGGGGATCCCAAGTTGCTCACATTTTAATAAAGAATAGCTTACCTCTTATCTTGTCTACTCTCATTGCGTTAGTTTTACTTGGGTGTGTTGTTTGGTATTTCTAGCAACTACATTTTACAGATTTATTCTAAGGCAAAGTCATGAATCCATATAGAAACGGGTCCAAGATTCCGAGTTAAAGTAAATCTGCAACCGAGAAAGATGGTTTATATATGTTTCTTTTTATAATCGAATGGTTGTAAATTTGCTAGATGATGGTGGGGCCATATTTCGGGTGATGTGGCAATGAGTTTAAGTGCCACCAAATGTTGGTAGCAGTGGTATTACAAAAGTAGTAGCCACAGTTAATTTTCATTTGGGTATCATGTATAGACCATCTTAATGATGGGTTTGTGAAAGAGAGAGTAAAAAAAATGAGCTACATAGAAATTTTCATATAAGTAAAAAATCATTCAAAATATACTTATAACAATATGTTTAACCAATTAAATGCCAACGAACGTATGACATCATCTTTTAGACATTTTCTTGGCATAAAATCTTCCTAATAATAACAAGGATTTTCTAAAATTATGCCATATTTAATGTTTAAAATATAATTATTGCACCATTAATAAGATTGATTCCCAAATGCTTACTTAATGAATGTACCATTGGGGAATAAAAAAGGCTTCATATCTACCAAGGTAGAATACATCAATCAGGTGAAAATGAGTCTTGAGAGTCTTATCAAACTGATAGTAGTGCTAGTGCTTGTAAATCTCATCTTGGAGAATTACCATGGAGCGGAAGGAAGGAATCACATACTGACATCGAAGGAAGAAATCATGGAGTTCGATAACAAACTTAAGATTCTGAACAAGCCTCCGGTGAAATCCATCCATGTACGAAATATAAATTATTATGTTCTTAAAAAAACAATTATTCGAATATTTCCGTATTTTCAAACTTCTATCATTTTTTTTCTTTTATATCTTACTTTAGTTATGTCATAGATCATCTTAAGGCAACATTGATTAGGGTCTAGTGAATGTTTAACTTAGTAGTAATGTGATAGATAAATATTTTCGTTGGTATAAAGTTTAGATTTTTCGGTAGATCATGTAAGGGTTCCTTGCCAAAAACCCTTGTACTATAATTTAATTTGATGGAATCTAATTTCTCACCTTGGACAAGAGGAGAACTTTCACTTGAGTTTTTAATAACTTATTGTTTGTATTTGACTGTTTTCTTTCGGGTTATGTTGATAATTACAGACGAAATTTGGTGATATATATGACTGCATAAACATCTACAAACAACCAGCTTTTGATCATCCACTGCTCAAAAATCATAAAATCCAGGTAATTAAAATGATCTAATATGTTATGTTTTTCCTTTTAGAAAAAAGTAATGTGAACGATTTTTTCTATGCTTTACTCTATATAATGTCATTTACTTTAAATACACTTTATTTTTATTTCCAACTAATAATTATACTCTGAGGACCTAGGGCTAGCCCAGTGGTTCCTCATAAGTCTACCCACAGGGGAGACCCGGGATCAATCCTTGTAAGAATAAAAAAAACTAACCATACTCTAATTCCCGTACTACATTATGTCACTAAAAAAAATGGATTATAAAAGAATGAAGGTGCTAGCTTACTTTTATAGTTTTGATTCGGATCCTCTTCCATGATCAGTCTTACTAAAATTTGATTAACCACTAGCGCATTCCAAAATTTAAAATTTTCAGTTTACATTATTTACTTTACGAAGATTACATGTTTTCAAGAATATATAGTTATTATGTTCTTAACATACTTTTTTGTCTTTCAAATGTAATTATTTTTGTTATTTGCACAATTTTTAAGAAAAATAAGGAGAAATTTTTTTTTTTGCTTCCATTTCTACATTCGATGAAAAGAAGAACGATTACGAATTCCGACAAGAATATATGTATAATCTTGGAAAAAGTGACCATTATTTATTACTAATTAACTATTTCTATTTAATTAAAAAGATAAATATAAAAAAGTAAAATTTTGATTTTGATGTCTCCTGAAATTCGGTGTATATATATACGTCAGTGTTTCTAGTTTAATGAGGCAATTTTTGTATCTTGATCTATTTTACAACTCCTGATATTGTGTAGATGAAACCAAATGTGGTTCGAAAAGATCAAAGCGATGAACCCATTTCTAATATAATTTCAAGTAGTGTGCGATCTAAAGTTGAGGGGTGCCCTTTGGACACTGTACCCATTCGAAGAACCACAAAACAAGATTTGGTAAATGCAGAACTTCTTACCAGCTGGATAAAGCAACGCCATGTAAGTATCGATTATATGTTTTGGTGTTCGTCAAATTCTAATGATATACATTGTTTGTCATAGATACTATTGTATATTGTTTTTTTAAAGATATATATATATATATACACACACACATGTGCGTGGAAATTGTATTTTCATACTGATTGCATTGATAAGCGCGTTAGGATCACTATATATATATACACACACATGTGCGTGGAAATTGTATTTTCATACTGATTGCATATTATATAAAGATGATAAGCGCGTTAGGATCACTTTGTGTGACTGCCTCATTTGTATCTAACATGCATTAGCTTAGGATATCATTATAACATTTGCATGAATACAAGTCCCTCAGCAGTTTTAACTCCTATTAAAAAAGTTCACATTGTTTTCACTTTTTTGCAGTTTGTATCGGTTCAACCTTTTGCCGAGAAAGTTTACTATGGAGCTAGTGCTCGAATTACCGTAGCAAATCCAGGTGTGGAGCAGGACAAGTACAGCACTGGACAAATCTGGATACAAAAGGGCCCCGCCGAAGAACTAAATAGTATAGAGTTTGGATGGGCTGTAAGTCGTCTTCAAAACTTTCCATAAATACCGTATTTTTACATGTTTAATATGTTTATAGAGAGAATGTTCTTTCTAGTAATATTATTTGAATTTGGTTAGAAAATCTTATCATCGAAAGCATATACTAATGATATTAGACTTGAAATAATGTCTGCATGACATAATAATGTTTCTCTTAATACTATTACAATTAGATAAAAATAAATTATGTTTTCGTCATTTGAAAGTGTTATACTCTTTCTTTAATTAACATCGATAACAATTTCAGGTACACCCTCAATTATTTGGTGACAATGATACTCGAGTTTTTGGTTTGTGGACGGTTCGTTATTAATCTTTTTGATCTATGCAAATAAATTATTGCAAATAAATAAGTACCATAAAAATAGTTAGTAATTTATATTCCAAATTGATTGTTGTGTAATTATTGTGCAGGCTGATGGATTTAAAGAAACAGGATGCTATAACATGCTTTGCCCTGGATTTGTGCAAATCCATCCTGAATACACTTTTGGAGAACGAATTAAAGCTAGTACCTATGGAGCATGGGTCCAACGTGCGTTTGATTTTTCAGTGCACCGGGACCTAGAAAGTGGCAACTGGTGGTTCATCAATGGTGTAGACAATGCAAAGATAGGATACTGGCCAAAAGAGATCTTTACTCATTTAGCAAGCAATGCATCTGTGATTGGGTATGGAGGGGCTGCAGGAGGAGAGTTTGGTGAACCCAGTCCTCCAATGGGACATGCGCGTTTACCTGTTTATGATTCTAGATCTACGTGTTGTCATGTATATATGAAACTAATTAACGATAAGGGAATATATGTGGACTTTGATAGATCACATGTACAACTAAATCATGACACAAAAACTAGTTGTTATGATCTCATTTTTCCAGGTAGAGAAATTTTCCGTGGTAATATAATGTTATTCGGAGGACCTGGTGGTGATTGTCCTTAATTATGATCAATTACAACTGAGAGTGATACTTTTTAATAAATTGGTTTCTTGTTATGTGCTAAATTTGGCAAAGATGGTTACTTGTGAAATGCGTGGCTAACCACCTTTAGCTATATATTGCTCGTGAATGTTTGCTAACTGTATGTCATGTTTTGAACTCATTAAATTTTTCATAATTTTTTTTCTAATTAAGTGTTTATAAAAAAAAAATTATTATTTTTTTTCCATAGTTACTTGAGGATTTTATTAATCAATCTGGATCAATAGTATTACAAGTCTTAGAAGGAAGCCTAGCCACAAACTGAGCTCCAATCCCTCTTTGTATAGCAATCCATAATCTATGAAACAAAAAACTGCCTAATCTCTCATTTGAATCATGGCTAGCTAAACAATTCTTCAATCTTCGGTATATATTTTGACTGTTTTGTGATTTTTAGTGGAAATTAAGCCTAACTGATTTTCATTACTTATATTTAATCTCATTAGTCGAATTCAATTCTCATAAGATATTGCTGGTTTTGGAAAAGAGTAGTTGGTCAAATTCTCATGGTACACAGATTGTGAATACGAGAGTGATCAACGATTTTATTCCGTAGCGTCTTTGACTAGAGTTTTCTGCTAGCACAATCAAGACGGAAATTCGAAAAACACCTTAAAAAGAACGACCTAGTTTTCAACTCAGCTATTTGTGTTTTGTATTTGTGTGTTTTGTTATTGTTTCTAATAAGTTCTAAGTTTAACGACTTATGCTACGAGAATAGGATTCGAAGTTCGAACCCTCTACGTGTAAACCATAATGCGATGCTATCATTTTCTATGGATTTTTTCTATTGAATACCTCTTTGGTATCAATTTTTTCTTATTGACCGGTAAAAAAATAAACAAGTTAGTACCGATTTTGTAATTTCATTTTGGTTTTCTGAGTATATGTTGTCGACACCTCCTATATATACGATGATAAATTTTTTGATGGGGGCGTTTCTGGATGGAGTCATGGGGGACCAATAGGGAACCGCCATCTGTCCCTTCTTTTACTAACTGATTAACCCTCTAATTTATTAAGTAAGGGTATTTTCGGATAAATATGTATTCCTCTTCGTTGTTAGATTACTGTTTTTATGGGATTCAGAGGAAAAACTTGTATTTTTTTTTTTTTTGGTGAAGAAGTTTAAGGAGCCTAACTTTTCGTATTTGATTTGAATAAACTCTTAGGTTAGAATTTTGGGTTTGATTTGGATTTAGTAAATTAAATTGTGTTGTGGATTTTGGATCTTGATTGATCGAAAGGAAATTAGGTTTATGTGGAGGATGAACAGTTAAAACAAATAATGGGATTATCATGTTCAACTAATTTGCAGAAAGTCTGTTACATCCAACATGCCTCCACGGTTGGAGATTTTGTGGCCTGAGCTGTTAGAATATATGTGGTTTAACAACAAATCAGGATTGGCTTAAGGTAATCTTTGATTAGTGTAATCTGGTTTAAAATTAAATTGGATTACAGTCAGCAGCTTAGGTGTGTTATGACTCACCTAGTGAAGTGTCTGCCAACTCATGATGGACAGGTTGACTGACACATGACCAATGACTAAGCCCTCTTTTAGCCTCTTATACATTAATAGAAATCTCTGATTTCCGAAGGAATCCATCTTTGAGTGAGAGGAAATAGAAGTAGAAGCATAAGTCAATAAACTTCTAATTGATTTCTTCTTTACTTGTATATTAATGATGCTTCTAGTTATGCTGTTGTACATGATTCTATGAACTGTTTATCATGTTTATATGTTGTTTCATGGTGTATATTACAGATTACTGAATATGTTAATACTGGGGTTAAGATGATTTCAGCATAAAGTATTATTGTGTGATGATCTAATGTTTAGATAATCTTAATAAAGCTGCTGAAATTCTAACATCTATTCTGTTTTACCTAGTTATTGCATATTCTTTACAAGGGTGTATATAGAATTATGTTTTGGTGTAGGTACCAATGAAATTACTCTTATGCAGTTGTGTAAAACATGTTCCCTGCTGTTAAAAGTTTACACACAGTAGTTATAGGATTATGCTAAGAGTATATGATGTTTAATTGAGAATTATTCTATAATGGAATATGAATATCTCATGTGATTATTTCTTTACTTCGGGTGATAACATGAATGACAGTTTCTTGACTGTTTTGGGGTATGTTTGTACCTGTTGTTAAAGAACGAGACATCAAGGAGCAACACGGTAAGTGGTTGCGGCTGGCGTGCATGATGCAACTAGTTAGATGCTATGCACAAACATAAATTGATCATGGCCCTAATGTTCAAAGTTTTGAGACAATCGCATTGGATTCAGAAATTGAAAAGTTTGTCCATACCAGAACTTCAATTACAGGGTCATAGTGACTATGGAAAGCCATGTGACGCAAAATCAGTTGTCTCTCATGTTGTTTTTTTTTGGTTGGAATCCATATAGTTGTATTGGGTTTAACTGGACATCAATGAATGAATATAAAGTTCTTCTAAAACTCTTGGGCTTACCTATAAATCAGGTTGCATCTTAAGCTGAGACACTTGTACTACTGGTGTTGAACACAAGGTTTGTGTGTGTTGTGTTGGGAATTACTACTGAATGCATTTTCTCTATTGAGAAACATAAATTCCCTGTCACCTAGTAGTATTGTAATCAAGAGCAGAAGGTTAATTAGTTCTAATCCTGAGTTACTTCGGAATGTCGGAATGTTGTTGCTGTGGAGTACTTCAATGGTGGATTTTATGAGGGTCGCTTGACAGACTTGTAAGTCCATCATGCTAGGGTATGACACAAGTGTTACTGAGGGTTGGTTGCTTACAAGCTGCTTCAAATGTAGCATACAAGTTGACTGTAAAAGCCATGAAAGATCATTGGAGCAAAATGTTCATATGGAGTTACTCATTCGACGAAGATGAAATTACAGAAAAAATATGTTTTCTTTGTCTTCTTTATGAGTATACTCAGTATGCAATAGTTTAGTATTAAACAATTCTTATGGTATACCTTACTTGGTTTGTTTATTTACTAGGTATAGTACAAAGCTATGGTTAACAACCAATCAGCTCGAGGCATGTTGTTGCTGACACACTAAAAGGAGTGGAAGCAAAGCCTGGACAACATGCTGATAGACATGAATCCACCAGTTGGATTATCATTAGGATGTTGGCCTGTACATATTATCCTAAAAACCAAGAGCTGCTGAATTATCCGTTGTGGATATGCGGTGAACAATTTTTGGAGCATGACAATCATATTTCACTTGTTCAAAGTTGCTGATATATAAAGGATTATACATTTATATTCCTTTTCTTATGCTAAGTTTCATTCATTAAGCGTTGAATTAGTATAATTATCACTTAGTTACTTTCATTGTAATTGTAAACAGAATGTAAAATGAAAAACAAGTTGACAACATCAACTTGTGTTGGATGTAGATCAATCAGTTGTTCTGCTGGCTCAAAGGATGTTGGAATACAAATCAAGGTTGAGCAGTCACATGGAAAAGCCTATTGACATTGAAGAACTTTCTCCATGTAATTTTCTCAACTTCAAAGTAGTGTATTTCAGCTACAGTCAAGGCCAAGGTATGTTCCTTTAAGGTGCAGATTGGACTTGCCACTATGTTATTTGATTTTAGAATTTGAAAATTGTAACCTGTAATAGCTTGTACATTTTATTGCTTGATTAAGTGTCACCAAAGTGATACTTAGATAGTAAATGAAAGGATTATAATGAGAATATTCATAGTTACAGGTTGTTGTGATTCATTCAGATAGAATACGAATCTGCCCAAAGGTGATTTGTGTTTAGGAAATCTGAAGTGAATCATGTCTCATACAAGTGAAGAGCGTTTCTGTTCGACCCAAAGGGTTAATAGTCTTGTTGTTTTCTTCGTGTGAGATGTTTGTCTTAAACTAGTTATGGCTCATGTATGTCGTATTTCTGCCCAAAGGTGATTGCGATAGCTACGAGTCTGGTATGAGTTTAAGATGTTTATGTTTTGCTTATTAACATGCTATATATGTGGTTTGTATGTATGGCTGTTTAAATTGACAAGCATATATATTATAAACCTATGTTTTTGGTCTTTATTTAGGAAGTTTTTAGTGTGAGTTAACCCAAAGGTGATTCACACTACTAAATTTAAAATTTATGAACGTGTAGAGTTTTACACTTGACAATTACGATTCATGAGTCATGGGTTTACCCAAAGGTGAGCTTATGGTTGAATTGAATCAGTATTAAAGTTTTTTAAATTAAGTATTGATATTAAAATGTAACCAGCTTTGGGTTATGCCAGGTTCATTAAAACAGTGGGAGTATGATGAAATACGGTTTTGTTTTCATCTTAAGTGAATGGTTGCTAATGTTGTTTGTATTATATCTAGAAAAGGTCTCTTGGAGACCAATAAATCAGAAAATCTCTTAACTGAGAATAGCTCACAGTGAGGACAGAAATGATCTCTTTGGAGATAGATCATATTGAGCATAGAAAGTTTCTTACGGGACTTATGTCATATTGACAATAATAGTCTCTTAATTGAGACATAGCTAATATTGAGCACAGAAAGTCCTTTCAGGAAATAGCTCATACTGAACACAGAAAAGTCTTTAGGAGACGAATCTAATTTATCTTTAATGAGTTTGTTGTAGTCTCTTGAATGAGATATTAGCAATTTGAATTTGTCGTAGTCTCTTAATTGAGATATGAGTGAAAATCTCTATAAAGATAAAGAATTTTACTGTTGTAATCTCTGAAAGAGATATTAGCATAAATAGCTTATTTGTTGTAGTCTTGTAATGAGACATTGGCATAACTCATAAGGAATTTAAACTTACTGTAGTCTCCTAACTGAGATATAGGTGTAGATCTTCTGTAAGATCATAAAGAATTTTATTGCTGTAGTCTCTTAGGCGAGAAATTAGCGAAAATAATTTTCTTATTAAAGATCTCTTTTGAGATCATAAAGAATTTTTTTGATGTAATCTCAAAATGAGATATTAGCATACAGAAATTTCCGAAGTCTTGTAATAAGACTTTAGCAAAAAGAAGTTGCAGTAGTTTCTTTAGCGAAACATTAGCATAAAAAATGTAACTGTAGTCTCGTAATAAGACATCAGGAGATCTTTAAGATCATAAAGAATTGTGTGTCGTTATTGTCTCTTGAAGAGACATTGCACGCTATAAAGAATTTTGTATCACTATAATCTCTTATATTGACATTATGTAGATCTCTTTTGAGATCATGGAGAAATCTCTTGAACAGAGATATAAAGGCTAGTCTTGAGTCATAAGAAATCTCTTAAATGAGTCATAAAATGTCTCTAGAATGAGATAAAATCTCAGTTGGGATATACAAAGTTCTCTAGGAGACATTAAAGAAGTTTCTTAAAAGAGACACAAACGATCTCTTCAGAGGTCATTGAATTCTCAACTTTGAGGTTTAAAGATTAAAATTAACGCTCCCAATTTCAAGTATAGGGCAATAAAGTTATTGGAGTATAGTCCGTCTAGTTTTCTGATTATGGAAATGGCGTATGCATCTTCTAAATGTT
Source organism: Papaver nudicaule (assembly GCA_023529015.1). NCBI lineage: Eukaryota > Viridiplantae > Streptophyta > Magnoliopsida > Ranunculales > Papaveraceae > Papaver > Papaver nudicaule. Next base: position 27,317 of record JAJJMA010086355.1, read on the forward strand.
GTGTAGGTCTCTATGGTCGAACGCTAGCGTACTTAGAATCGAGCATGTGGTTTACAGAAAAGATTTGTTGTTTAACCAAGTGGGAGATGTTAGAATATATGTGGTTTAACAACAAATAAGGATTGGCTTAAGGTAATTTGATTAGTGTAATCTGATTTAGTATTAAACTGGATTAAAGTCAGCAGCTTAGGTGTGCTATGACTCACCTAGTGAGGTGTCATCCAACTCATGATGGACAGGTTGATTGACACATGACCAATGACTCAGCCCTCTTCTAGCCTCTTATAGAAATCAGAAATAGTGTTGGTGATGGCTGTTTTGGTGGTGGTGGTGGCGACGGTGTCGGTGTGATAATCATGTGATGGATTTAATTGATTTGAGATTCAATTGTAAATAAAATTGAAATTGGAATTGAGTGTTAGTTGCAATTGATTGTTAGTGATGGATTACATTTGAGTGTCCATAAATAAGGCCTCCTTAACAGTCAGCCAATAATCTTAATTAAAGCTGCTGAAATTCTAACATGAGCAACTAAATCCTTGATACTTCTTGCCCAAAATTGCTGGCTTATGTTGGTACATCACATAAGTTTTCTGATAGAAAAAGAGGCCATGGATTTGATTCATTAAACGTAAAACAGGATGTAAACTCTGATAGAACCTTTTGTTAAGGAAGATAAATGGCAAATACGAGTAAGATTGAAGAAAACCAAAAATGTTAGAAAATTTATTAATCGAAATAGTTACTGAGTTAGGAGGATTACAAAGAAACGGAAGATATTTTGAGAAGAAGAAGAGGCGTAAAATGAGGATACTGTGTTCCCGAAAGTACCCTTGTTTAACAAATTAGAGCGTTAATCAGTTAGTAAAAGAAGGCATAGATGGCGATTCCCTATTGGTCCCCCGTGGGTCCATCCAAAAACGCCCCATCAAAAATTTCTCGAAAAGAAGGTTATGAACAGAATCTAATGAACATTTCCAAAACACATCAGTGTGTACTACAAAACAACCCATGCATGCATCTTGCATGTTCAATGGACTAAAATCTCCACTCTTGCCCAATAATTAATACTACATCGAAAATTAATTTGGAACGTACAGTTTTTTTCATGTTACTAGTGGGTCCGACTTATCTCTAAATTGTCCACCGACATTGTTCCACCATGACCCATGCCATTTCCATTTCTTGTAGACTTTGAGTGTGATTGCGAGAGTACAAGAACCACAAGAAAACCTAATCAATAAACATAAATTAGCCATGTAGAAAATTAGGAATTTATATCCCATTTCAGCACAATAAATGACCTTTGTCTCTCAAGCGATACATTAAAATCCAAAAATAGTTGCGCTTATAGTCATTTAGTACAATTTGGTTCGAAAAATCAGATATCAGGTATGTTAGCTTTGTAGTGTCATTTAGTACAATTTGGTTGGAAAGATTAGTAGCCTGCTTGGATAGCAGTTTAGAAGTTACTTTTCGACTTCTAAAAGAAAAGAAAAAATCAGAAATTAGTTTGGCAGTCTGATTTCAAGATACGAAGCGAAAAAATTAATTTTTTCTGAAACAAATTTTTTTTTGGCTTATGACTTCTGAAATTGTCTTCTGCTTCTAAAGAAGCTGAAGTTAGAAGCACTTTTGTATCCAAACAAACGATAGTTATAGTATATCTCAAGCTGTTGTTGAGATTCCATCTTGGGAAAAATCGTAAAATGACCCAAAACGACATGCAACTTTACATTTCTAACCCGATTTTGAAAACTTTAGAGAAATGACCCAATCCGTTACATTTTCCATCCAACCCAGTTAAACCGAGCGTGCGAGCTCACACGCTCGCACGAAATTACTTTTTTATCCCTGCCACGTGTCAATCAAAAATAGAGTTTCTAGGAATTTTTAACCCCAAAAAAACGATGCCATGTGGACCAATGAAAATTCGCCACGTGTACAATTTAAATGACGTGGACAGCTGACTTGGCAACTAGTCGATGACGTGGCAGATCTTAGGCTTTCAGAAGAAATTTAACGACCCAGATTAACTACTTGAAAGAATAACTTGAAAACAACATTCATTGAACAGAAACTTGAAAACATTCATAGAACAAAAACTTCAAAATGAAGAAAACA
>JAJJMA010086355.1:50546-77688 GCA_023529015.1 Papaver nudicaule
GGACCTATGATTATCCTCATTTCAAGAATGAGGCAACGAGTACGGTTTAGGGAGCTCATGGTCGGAGGATGGTCTATGTATGTCACAATGGGGTTGTTACGTTACAAGAAGGTATCCATGAGTATAGTAATCATGATTTGTGGAAGATTCAAAAGGAAATGGGAAAGAGTAGGACAACGTTTTGCACCAATTATAATGAGGAGGAGAAAAGATTTCTTCGTTATATTATGTTCCGAGTATCGCATTGGGCGATAAATTATATGATGGAGCAACGTGCTATTTTTAAAAAGATGGAAGAGCAAGGTATAGTGCAAGTTTGTGAATGTAAGACGATGATCGGTATAAGACTTCCGTGTCTTCATCGTCTCGGTAAATATGAAGACCATATTCCGCTTGAGGATATTGATCTCTTTTGGCAGCAACTCTCATTTATTCCTGCTCCTACATTCGACGATACACAACCTTGGGTTGACACCGATGCGCATCGTGAAATAGTTGAATCATACCCCACCATGAATCATGTGAGTAAACAAGCTTTGCGTGAACGCACTATTCTTTCCCTTAATTTGGTGCTGACTACTGCTGAAGAACCAGAGATAGAACAACTCACTGGTAGACCAATCAGCGCAACCTCTTTTAGTGAAATTAGGAAGGAAAAGAAGTTTCAAAAAGTACTAAGAGAGACCCCACCCTAGCAGAGTTAGTGGAAGCGGAGTAGACAACGGGGGAGAAGAAGCATAAGAGTGGCCGGAAGATGGTGCCTACCTAAGAGAGTTCTGCTCACCCAAAAGCAAAAGTTATATCCTAGGTTAGAGAAACAAATCAAGGAGTGGGAACATCATTAGTGTCAGCGTGTGTAGGAAGTGCTCCAACGGATGGTGATGAGGAATTGTGTACTCCACAGTCAAACCAACAAAGCGGAATGCAATCAATAGAAATTGAGGTTGGACCAATGGTGACCCCCAGGGATGCAAACACCGGAAGACCATTGAGGACCATTCATACAATTTACAAAAACTATATGGAGGACATCCCTTGGATCATCAGTGATTTCGTTATATCACATGATGACGTCGAGGGGGGGTGGACATTGTGGTTACCACGTTGCTTGTGAACAATTGGGGCATTTTGATGAGGCGGATGCGTTGGGGTTGACCCAAGTAGAATATGTAAGGAGAAAGATGGCCGCTCAACTACTAAAGGACAAGGAAATGTATATTGATTTGATGCTTGAAAGCGATAAGATGGTTCAAGATCATAAATTCAAGGAGTTGATGTCTAGTGTGAAAGGGCGTAAGGGAGCTAAGACAGCTGGGTATAAATATTGGATGAAAATTCCTCAGTGTGGGCAACTTTTAGCGGATACTTTTCATTGTGTTGTGCACTCATTTACTCCTAACTTTCCTGCAGGGAGTTATACATTTATCCCCTCGAAGGCAGTTTGCACACCGGACAATCAGAATAGAAGAATTGTTATGGCTTTTGTGAAGAAACGCCATTTTATAGGGTTGAAGCTCAAGGAGAAGTGTCCGCTACCACCGGTGCACCTGCATAATTCCAAAGGTACTTTTACCTTAAGTTCTCTGGAGTGGAAGAAGAATTACGATTTCTCTTTGCAACTTTGGGCGATAACCGATAACGCTTTGCGTAGTATTAACATTCCTGACAAGTAGTGCGTGAGTTGTTTGGACAACTATATTTTGAACATTGTATGTGAAAATCAAACTTTTGGAGTGCAATGTATTACGTACTTATAACTTTTTTTTAAAGTGTTTCTTTACTAACTGCTGAAACTGGTTAAAGTACAAAGGATCACAACCAAAATCGTCAAGTTAATTGCCAGAACCATGACGACACTCACATAAGTCGTCATACTTATGCCAAACTTGGGAAGATAGGGATATCTGGAACAACCAAAATCGTCATGGTTTTGAGTGCCTTACAAAACGACTTAGCATATACAATCGTCATGGTATTTTGTCAAACCCTGACGAGTTTAGGCCAAACTTGAGCAGAGAGGGGTATTTGGAACAACCAAAATCGTCATGGTTTTGAGTGCCTTACAAGACGACTTAGTCTGCAAAATCGTCATGGTATTTTGTCAAACCTTGACGAGTTTAGGCCAAACTTGAGCAGAGAGGGGTATTTGGAACAACTAAAATCGTCATGGTTTTGAGTGCCTTACATGACGACTTATCATGTAAAATCTTAATGGTATATGGTTAAACCCTGACGAGTTTTGGCAATACCCTCCTAATCGTCACGTATATGTTTAACACAATGACGACATAAGTATTTAAAGCGTCCTAATTGTGGTTGGATCACAACCCAACCATATTTTCTCCCTTTAAAAGCTAAAAAAACACCGACTCTTTCTTTACTCTCCTCCATTTTCACCACAAACCCTAATTTACAATTGTTGATATTTTATTTCAATCAATCCTTTATACTCTATCGATCAATATGGCCATATGCAATCAACAAATTGGTACAAGTAGTGGTGGTTATGCAAATGATGGAGGTCAACCTAGTGGATTTGGTGAACAAGCTCCAAAGGGCAACAACCATTCTTATGAAGATGAGCATGAAGAAAAGCCTAAGGTCATGGATCCATCTTGGTTGATCTCTGGCGGGAATGAATTATATGGATGAGAATCGGTTGTTGAGGGAATGACAATTTTTCTTGACAAATTTTTTATTGTAGGTGCGGAAGGGATGCGACCTACTGCAATTGTTCTACCTCGAGATGAAAGACTTGCCGAACTTATGATTGATACGCATTGGATGAACAACATTGGTTTGTTACCCATGTTGGTACCCCTGTCTCGTGATCCTCCCGCAATCGTCAACAATGTGGATGAACCATTTGAGGTTTCGCCTAGTTGGAAAGAAATCTTTGATGACCCAACTTGGGCGGTCTTAGCTGGGTGTAGAACACAGGGACACGACAAGGCAATGGAGGGGTATGCTATCCTCAATAAGGGAAGAATATTTGTAGCGGGCTCCGACAAATATGGATATGAACGAGCTCTTCTTCCTAATGATCTTGCACACCGTTCCAGAGTGATAGTGCGCATTGGATGAAGATGGTTGACAAAATGCCCATCTTGGGTTACATGTCTCGCCCACTCCCACCTCCACCAGGTTATGAAGACCAAGTCCAAAGGAGGATTTGAAAATTAGGCAACCCTAACCTAAGGCAATTAGTATCGGCATGTATTTCATTTAAAGACTACTACTAAGGTTTCATTGTAGGTTTAAATGTTTTATTTTGAAGCTTAATTTGATCGCTTATATTCTACATGGTAGCTAGCCTAGTTTGATAATGAATTTCAATTTGACCTGACAGGGAACCAAATCGTTAAGGTTTGCAAATATATGTGACGACATGGTGTTCATACCAGTAAATCGTCATGGTAATAGGATATAACAAAACGACAAAACTTGAAACCACATCAAATCGTCATAGTATTGCTTCAAACTATAACGATTTCATGTGAAACTCAGACAGAGTAGGTTCAAATTGCAACAACAAATCGTCAAGTTTCCTGAACAAAACCTGACGATTTCATCTGTGTCGTCACGGTTGTTTCTGACTCTTTGACGATTTTTGTGCAGAGTTTCAGTCCTTATAATATTATGGTTACCATCGTAATGAAAACCTCTAACGCCTCCAAATGATTATAATATAACTGTAGCATACCAGATTAACTTAATAGAATGTAGGGAAGCAAAGTATAACTAACAAAATAACCCAATTCAACAACGAAAGCTAATACAAAATATGTAGGGATAGGTTGACATAAGTTCATTCATAAGAATTAAAGACGCGTCGTCCCTTTGTATCCACCATATTTTGGCCGCGAATCATGTTGATGCGTACAACCCTATCACATTCAATACAACAACAGTTATAGTGGGGCTTTTCCTGACTTAGTGTATATAGATGACGTTGATGAATCACACGTGGATCATCCTCGCGAATTGGTGGTGGGTTTTGATGATAAATCTCAGAAGCAAATGGAATTACTGGATACTGACGACGACTGGGGAAGCAAGATATTCAACAACATAATCCCCCGCAATCGTCGTGGGGGAGGTCGATCAATGAGTTCATTCATTTGACGTCGTGTCTCAATCGCAAGTGGATGATCAAGGCGCATTGGTAGTGGGGGTTCAGCATCAACCTCTGAACCAAATGGATACCGAGGAGGACTGAGCTCTTCTAGACTAGAAAAAATAACAAGGACCATGAAATATATTGTCAAGGTTGTGGTTAATATTATGACGATTTGGTGGAATGTACGACAAATTAACAAAATCATCACTAACATAATAATAATAGAATGTACTAGAGCACACAAACCAACTACATAGAATTTAGGGAACAAAAGTTTAACTAACAATTTAGTAATTCAACAACTAAAGAAATTGAAAACACTTTAAAGAAAGATTCTTCTAAGTTCACTCATTAGGATTGATAACACGCCCAGATCTGGTTACACCCCAGATCTCTCAATCATGTTGTTGTGGCGTATCACCCTTAGACAGGTTGAACAAAAACAACGAAGCAACGGTTCCATGTCACCAACTCTTCTTCGTCGAAGATTGACTACATTATGTGTTGAAAACAATGGTATGAAAATAAAGTTATGTTCAGCAATGTTTTCCTCAGTTAGTAGTGGGAGTGGTAATGGAACTAGCTCACTATGTGGAGCACTCGGCTCTCTAAGACTGTATAGCATAACAAAGACCATGCATCAATATCGTTACGGTAATGATGAACAACTTGACAACTTTTTACCAAACAAACAAATCGTCATGCTTTTGTGTACAAACTGTGACGACTTCTGAAAGTGTAGAGTATAACCATTTTTGCTTTTTCTTACTGTGAAATCGTCACAAACCTATATGAAACCCTTACGACCAAATAAATCAAACATACGTGGCAGGAAATACTAGAAATAAATCGTCATGATAAGTTAACAAACCATGACGAGTTGAAAATTTCCGTACCCAGAATACGAGCAATCGTCAGTGACCTATATATAACCTCTACACCATAATGAACCAAACAAGTACGTCATGGTATGTTTCACTAAGTCGTCATGATAAGTTCATCGACCATGACGAGTTCTACAATTTTTGTACCCAGAACATGAACAATCGATATGGTTTCGAGATATACCTCGACGATTTTTCTTCTGTAACTAAAAAAATTTGAACTTTTATCATACCAATCATAGTGTTTGTAGTAAACTAACCTCCTAATTGGAGACTCATCCATGGATGGCTGCTGGGGTTGTTGTTCTTGTGGTTCTTCAAGCTCGGGTTGTTCCACAACACTTGATCTTGATGAAACTCTTCCTCTTCTCACATAAACCAATAAACCATTATTCGATTGTGTTTGACCAACCATGTTTGTTTGTAACGTAAGTTAATCAACAATGTAAGTTAATCAACAAACCAAGCTTCTTTAAAATCCGAATTTTGAATGTGTTAATTTTTTTTCAAAAATTGATTTTAGAGAGTAAGAAATGAAATAGAGAAAAGAAGAGTGTTTGTTGATAAGGATATATAGAAGAGGGTATTTGTTTGGGTGATTTTTGATTAGCTATGTAGTTCAATTAGTAGTTAAATTATTAGTAAAAAATTAAGTTTGGGGGACTTTTTAGTATTTCCACAAAGTTTTAGCACCCCTTATAAACTAGGAAGGGATATTTGAAGCAGTGCTCGCCCTTATTAAAAAGGCCTTGCCCTTAAAATAGCCAGGTAATATTTGTGGTCGACTTTTTTTTGGGACACAGTCACACAGGTAAACAAGCTTTCTAAACCTATTGGTTGACAACATGACATACACAAAAAAAAATATGTGCCATGGGTTGTGCTATGACCAGTTTTTGGTTACAATCCTATTGTCTTCCTGATGGAGATCAAAAGATCCGGTTATAACTGGTAAGATGTTCCAGACATTGTTTACATCCCAAAAGGAGGAAGATTTCTCTCCGTAGTAATTGCCGCAAGATTAGTAGTTAGAAAATTTCACTGTCTAGTAGTAGTAGATAAATTAACAATGTCAATAAGGAAAACTCTTAAAGTCTGAGGTTTGAATCTCCTTTCAGTTCTTTCAGCATTGACTTTCCTGATGTGTTTGATGATGTGAACAGAAACTGACTGGAACTTCATTCTGGTCTTCAAAGTAGAATCCCAGTTGTCAGCTTACTTGATAGTATACCTGATCATCAATCATGTGTTGGAGCTGGTTGCCACGAGCCCTCTTTCTCCACAACATTGTCCTGCATGATTAGATAAAATTAGTCTGATTCCTCCCACATTAGTATTTGTATTTATGAAAACTCCCACATTTATTCTAAAAGTGGCAATATCAGGAGGAATCCAATGCAGGCAGAAGTCAATGCTTCTGTTCATAGCTTTGTTAGCAGTATAGTTTGTAAAATGTATAATATCCCCATTGCCATTAGTAACTCCCTGGTAACTGTTTAGGTAGTACTTTATACTACTCACTGTGTTTTTAACACTTGGTTTCGATTTGGTGTGATGTACTGTACACCTTTCCTTCCAGATGTGCTATAGAACTATAACACAAAGTTCTTTTCAATCAATGTTTGATTCCCTTTTCGTTGCATGAAGGAGTAAATCAGTAAGTCATTCATGAAAGTCCATGTATTGTTTGTAAACATAGTTTACATCAAAGTTCATTGTTTTCCAGACATTTATTGTGAATGGGCAGTAGATGAATAAGTTGGATAGACATTCACTTTGGCAGTTACATATTTTACAGGTGTTGCTGATATATGAGAGAATTTTACCCACTTTTTCTCCAGTTGGAAGACAGCCATGAGCTGTTTTCCAAATAAACAGTTGAGTAGAAGGGGAATATTTTAGCTTCCATATAACCATCCATTTTCTTCTATTGTAATCCCTTCTATGTTTAGTCAGCTCTTTGTACATAGAGCTTACAAAGAATTTACCATTCTTGTTTAAACTCCAATTGATACTGTCATCTGTCTCATGTTGAGGCAATTATATACTTTTTATCTTACTGATAACAGTTGGGTGGAAGTAGGTGTTGAGTCTAGTTTCATTCCAGCTGTTATTAGTAATGAAGTCTGAGACTTTGGTTATGTCAAAGGGGCAGTTAATAGGTTTGATCATTTAGGTATCCGGATCAGGGATCCATATGTCATCCAAGATTTTGATCCTTTTTACCATTTCCAACCTTCCAAGTGCTATGTTTCTGAATGCAAGTAATACCTTTCAAGATTCCTTTCCATAGCCAGGAGTCAATTTTCTTAACTTTGTTTGGAATTCTCATAATATCTATGCCTGGGTAGTACTTGGCTTGCTGAATTTTAGCAGCCATAGTGTTTGGATGATTTACTAACCTCCATCCAATTTTTGCAATTAGAGCAATGTTGAATTCTTCCAATCTTATTAGACCAAGATCTACTTAAGCTTTAGGCTTACAAATGGCACTCAAAGCTTTTAAGTGAAGGCATTTTGATAAGTTGATGTCTTTACCCCAGAAAAACCTTCTTTGAATTTTATCTTAAGTTTTCATAGTAATTGCAGCCTAGTAGTAGTAGATAAATTAGCAATGTCAATAAGGAAAGTTCTTAAAGTCTGAGGTTTGAATCTCCTTTCAGTTGTTTCAGCATTGATTCTCCTGATGTGTTTGATGATGTGAACAGAAACTGACTGGAACTCCATTCTGGTCTTCAAAGTAGCAGCCTAGTTGTCAGCTTCCTTCATAGCTTACCTGATCATGTGTTGGAGCTGGTTGCCACGAGCCCTCTTTCTCCACAACATTGCCCTGCATGATAAGAATAAAATTAGTCTGATTCCTCCACATTAGTATTTGTATTTATGAAAACTCCCACATTTATTCCCAATCACAATAAAAGTATGAAAAATCTTAAGTTTTTGATTTTGATCGATTTTAGGTGGTTTTTCTTTAAATTTATTGCTTTACTAAGCTATTAATCATTGTATGTCTCAGGAATTGAAAACAATTTTGCAAAATATCATCGCTAATCGAAGAATTCCGAGATTAAATGCACCAAATAAAAAAAACTACAAAAAAAAACAAATTTTGAATGATTTGAGGTCTATTTTGGTCAATCGATCGTTGTTCCGCTTTGAGCAACCATCTAGTTCAATAGATCTTCATAATCAGCACAATAATCTCAAGGAGAAATTAGTCTTAACCGTGGAAGTAAAAGAAGGTTTTCCAAGAGATTCTGATTTGATTTAAAACCATTAACATCCATTGAATCCTTACCAATCTGATCTATATTTTAGAAAGGTGAATTCTCATTAGATCTTCCAGCATCAAGTAATCCAAGGAAAATAGGTTTCTCCATGTATCCCAATCGCACACCAATTTGATCATTCCCCCATACTATCTCTATCGCCAAATATTATAAAATATTGGTATCTAAAGTTTTAATCGATTGTGATTTTTTGTTGTTATTGTTGTTTTACCGGCATGACTGTAAAGGATGAATGCCATGGCGACTCCATTAGTCAGAGAAAGGTTCTGGAAAATTTGAATAAAATGTTTCCAATCCTAATCTTAATCCTTAAATTTGATAGTCCAACAGTAATTACAACATTTAATTAGCAAAATAACAAACTAACATTATTGAGAATATATAAATAAGGGATTTTTAGATTTTGTACAAAATAACCTTTTGTTTTACTCAACATACCCCAACGAAAGTGGTGTAGACCCAATCGAACCTTCATAAAAAACTTTTCAACTGTAACATCTATAAACACACGCTCTTTAATTTTAGAAATATGTCATTTCTAAATTTTGTCATATTACTGAATACTGTACAAATAAGGAAATACCAAATTTTAAAGACGAAAAAAGTATTTAGTTACGAGGTTGTCATAATAATTTTTCTAGATCTGAGAATGTTGACAGCCATAAGGAGTTGGACTCTTGAAATTGTTCAGCTCCTTACATGGTTCCGCTGACATGGGATTTGAAGATACGGTATATGGATCTTCCTTTTTTTTTTGATAAATCTCATAAAATTGCATTCATGATAAAATAGAGACTACATGGATTTCAAGAACATCAAGATCAAAGATCAAATACAATAGAAAGGTACTAACAAAGAGCATTCCGTGAGGAGAAGTAACGAAACACCAACAAGAGTACCAACCAACCCAAAGATTGAAGGAATGGTTTTTGGATTATAATCCAACCATTTTGATAGAGTATTTTCTTCTAAAGAAAGAGATCCTCTCATAAAAGGAGAGTAATGGTTTTTTGGGTTTTGGGTATATGGATCTTCCTGTATGTATATAGTTACACTTGAGCTACCATTGACTATGGTAGCTCAAGTCGCTTTCCAACTAGATAGGCTAATGTTTGCCTTGTTTTAGACATCATGAATCACTAATTGTAATTGACAATATGCGTGGAGGGTAAAACCCCTCGGGACACGTGTCTCGCATCTAAGAAGCCTAACCATTCTAGGAGGATCGGCAGCGAAGCCTCGGACTAAACCAAAGAGGGAAGGAGACCACACGCGGACAAAGTGAAGACTCGGAAGAAAAGGATTCGGACCGTACCGAAGGACCGAAGCCCCAGAGTTAACTTCGGAGCACCACCGAATAAACCGCCTTACTCGACAGGGACTGACACCACCACGATTGAGTCTTTTGTCTTATTAGCTGTAAACCACCCAAGCTCGGCCTATATAAGGCGAGCTTGGAAAACATTGTAGGGGTTGGATTCTTTTGGGTAGAACCTAAGCGGCAAGAGTGGGATTAGGTCTGTATCTCCTCTAGCTCCTTAGGGTTATAATCCATGTAGTTACAACATTGAAATACATACAAATCTTTATACATTTAACCTTTGATTACTGATTGTTCTTATATCTTCGGTATTGTTCTTATGGTCCTCGCACCATTGCATCTTGTTTAAAGTTACTGTATGTATGAGTAGATCTGATGGATATGGTACCTTATATACCTATGCAGATTTTCTACTCGTACAGTTTGGCGCTAGAAACAGGGATGATTAAAACAACTTAGGGTTTGCCTGTGATTTTTAGGGTTTTCAAATTCTTTGCATATTTTCTTGTCTTTTGTCAAAGATCTTTAAAAGCTTGTTTTTCAAAAAGAAGCTCATGTACCTTAAGCGTCTAAAGAACCTTAAAGGCTTTAGTATGTTTATGAGTTTTCTGAGCATAACATCAGATGGTAAGATCATCCATTAAGATTTTCAAAACCTTGATGTGACGAGCCGATTTTAAAAGGGGTAGTTGGTTCTCGTCTTGAACGTTTAAAAAATGGAGTCCAGCCCTAAGAAAAACGATTACGAAAAAATATATGTGTGAAATTTAATTTTAGGGTTTTCAAAATTCCTACTATATTTGGAAATAAATTTCTATCAAAGAAACCGTTGAGAAAGATGATTTTGGCTAAAGGACAAAACATGCGGCTAGGAATATATCTAAAAATGGCAAATACGACCTACATTAAAATTCGCCTGATGAAAACCGTTGCAGTGTGCAGACTTACATGGCCGACATAGTACACTGCGCTAGCCGCCTTGGACCTCACGGGTTTTTTGTTTTCTGACAGGTCACAACCAGGATGGCTTCAAAATCGGACCAGGCTCCGAAGCAGCGAGTAGGATCCTCGAAGCAAGGGACCGGATTATCAAGACAGCATTACACTAGATTTTCGACAAGTAAAGGATTATCACCCGAGGTGGCGGCTAGCACAGTCCAGCACAGGGAACCAGTAAACGAGAACGAAGTGTATGTAGAAGACTTAGGCCCCGAGGGAGAAGGATTTCCAGAGGCTGAAGAACCACACCAACAGCAAATACAAGAAGAAAATGGGGAAAACGACGAAGAGGAGGAGGACGAAGCGACCGATCCTGACAATAACATGCCCGAACACCAGCCTACCGAAGAAGATACGGTGAGAGCTGCAAGATTCAGAAAGTTAATTTTGAAAAACAGAAAAATAAAAAAGCTAAAAACGCAGTTGGCCGAGGCAAATAAAAAGGCGGCAGAAAAATCGGCATCCAACTACAGAGGAGGCAGCGAAGGACACTCTCGTCCAAACAACGTATCTCAGCCGAAGGAACCCTCCGTATCCAAAACGCACATCAAGACCAAGGGCACCAGCAAAGGTCAAGAAATTACGGTATCAAGCAAAAAGACCGAGCCTCCAGCGTACACGAAGGCAAGCATACAAATATTCAGCGAAGGTAACCAAACGAAGAAGGATGCCGAGGCAAAGGCGCTACAGCAAGTGATGTTGGATCAAATCAAGGCACTCCGAGCAGAACTTTTTGACAACCGAATCCAATCAAGTAACAGGATCAAGCTCACACAAGCCATGAATGATGTCAACCGTTCTCCAGAAAGAGAGAAAAACTTCTTTCATTGGCAATTCCAGTAAAGTGCACGATGCCCACCTTCACCTCCATTTTCGATGGTTCGGGAGACCCCACCGTGCATATCAAAATGTATCTCCGAGTCTTTCTGGCCTACGCTAATAGAGATGAGGTGCTCTGTAAATATTTCCCCTCTAGCTTGAAAGGAGAAGCTCTCGCTTGGTATGATAACCTCGCAGCCAGCTCGATCTTATCCTTCGAGGAGCTGTCTAAAGTTTTTATACTGCACTTCCTGTACAATAACTCCTCAAAGCCTGGGGTGGAGAAACTATTCAGCATTCGGGTACGCCCAGGAGAGTCGACCAAAAGCCTGACGAGCAGATGGACCGAACAGTGTGTAGAGGTAGGAAATTGAGCTACGGAAAAGGACAAAGTGCGAGCATTTCTCAATGCACTGGATAAAGATCACCCTCTATATGATAGACTCTTCTCAAAGAACCTCGAAACGCTACAAGATCTCCGAAAATACCAACAGGAGCGAATTACCTTGGAGGAAATCAAGGAGCAAGCAGCCTTGGGGAAGGAAACAATTTTAAAACAGGTCCACTCAATAAACAACTTATCGCTTGAAGAACGAGGACAAGCAATGAACACTCAATTCGGAGACCCCTCGAAGCGAGGAAGACCGGAGGACAACGGTCGCTATGGGAACGAAGGCAAATTCGGTGACGGCAAGTACCATGATAACAGAAAGTACAATGATAGCAGAGGAAATAACCCTCGGGGAGAGTTCGAAGGAAGCTGTAGCCAGCAAGGACAAGGAAACAGAAAATTCGGGACGACTAAACCAGGATTTCTTGCCTTTCACGATAGAAAACTTCCAAAGCTTTGTGTACCCATCGAAGATGCTCTTCGGATCATCGAGCAGTCTGAATTTGCTAACGAGATAAGATATCCCCGAAGCAGGGGAAACCAACCGAAACACACGAAAAATTCAAGAGAATATAGTCAGTCCACAAGTTTTACGGACACACAACCGAGGACTGCGTCACAGCGCAGGATCAAATTTATTTCTTCATAGCCAGGGAACAATTTAAACATCTTCTGGAGCTACCTAAACCACCCCCAAATCAGCCACAGCCTAAGGAGGAACCAAAGCACGAAGCTTATGTGATTACAATTGACAGAGATATTCTAAGATTCAGAGCCTGCAACTCCATTGCTCACACAAAGGGTCTAGAAGGGATCCAAACAGGTCGCATCCATAAAAGGGATTTTGAGGGTGAAGAAATATTCAGTGTGATTACGAAGAATCGCCTAGAGGAGTGGCATAAGCAGCCCGTGTTCTTTTCGGCAGCAGACATCCCCAACGAATGAAGAACGCATAATGATCCCTTGGTCATCACCCTTCAAATGGGAAAGATAGCTATGCCTAAAATACTGGTGGACCCTGGGAGTTCTGTAGATATACTTTTCGGGCAAACATATGACAAGATGAAGGGAAAGAAACCCGCTTTGGTACCCTCAACGTACAACATATTCGGTTTCAACGGAAAACCATCAACACCTCGGGGAGAGCTAATGATCACAATTCATGCTGGCAGCCAAAAGCAACCAACCTTATTTTGTGTAGTGGACATAGACTCGCCCTAAAATGCTATCGTGGGAAGACCATGGTTACACAGCATTATGGGCGTAGCATCCACCTTGCACCAAAGAATCAGGTTTCCGACTCCGCGAGGGATTGCGGAGATTCCTGGTGACCCTACCGAGGCCCGCACCTTCCATGAAATAGATATTCAGGCAAAGGAAGGTAGCAAGGAACGCTCGGGGCAAGCTAAGCACCCAAGGATATCGGACGAGAACATAGAAAAATTCATAGCTGACACCGAAGCTAGAATGCTAAGTGTGAAACAAGAAAGCAGCGAAGAGAACCAACATCTCGAGAACCGAGAGCAGTTCCTCGTGGCAGCAGGCAGCCTCCGGACTCCAAATGAGCAATTAGGCGAGTCTAGTGAAGGCAAAAACATTCAGCAAGAACCTTTCTGGGCAGGACCATTTGTCATAGAAAGGCAACTTGGCAACGACACGTATAGCTTGATCAACCTCGAAGGTCAGAGGTTAAAAACCCCGGTGGAGGGGAAGTACATGAAACACCCAGTCTGAGAAAGCAATTTCTTTTGTAAGCAGTACTCGAAGAGATTTAATAAATAAAAATCGCACTCATTGATGCAACTCCCTTCGGAATCAAACTCCAGATCATGTTGGGACGGGTAAAAAAAACCCTGGCTAGGCACCATCGCAAAGGCTGTAACGCCAAAGGCAAAAAACGCCAAACAGGCTGTAACGCCAAAGGCAAAAAAACGCCAAACAATACAAAGACCTCGAATAGCAGGCACATACCTGATGACCATATAAATCGTAAGGGCCCTACGAGTTATATGGCACGGTCCTCTACCCACAAGACACCCTGTTAGCGGTGGGCACCTTGAATCAAGGCCACACAGGCCGACGATACACTCGTGCCCACTACCAAATGACCACGAGGACTTCACGTTCTCGGGCGTCGAAGGGACGATAAATTGGATTAACATCTACCTATAGAGGAAGATGGAACCCCGAGGCAGTTGATTAGCTTGCATTTACAAGTAAATCACACAGCCAAGGGACCTCCTCCAAACAAAAAGCAGCTCTGAGGAGGGGCATAACAATAGGAAAATAAACAAAATAAATTCTTTATATATATAAATGCAGGGCAGGGAGCGCGGCAACAAAAAATGCGTATATAAAAAAATGTCTCTGACACAGCCAAAAGAGGAAAAGTAACATTGCTAAGCTAAAAGCCTTCGATCAGACAAAAAGAGAAACATCACCAAGATCTCCCATTTCCCTCGCAAGACCCTTACCAGTTCGGACACTATCATCTTGGATCCGAAGCTGAGAATGATCTGACCCCGAAGGAGCAGTTTCCACAGCATTGGCAATTTCCTCCTCACTTTCTTCGTCACTATATTCCCGAGAAGTCTCTTGAAATAAATAATGACTCCCTTTATCAAATATAGCACAGGGGGCTCGGCAATCATGCGAATCAATCTCTTCATCAATTTCTTCTTTGCTTTCCCCTTCACTGTATGCCAAAGCTGGTTCTTGAAACAAGTAATGGCTATCCTTATTAAAGGCGGTATCTGGAGTTCGGTCAGCACACTCCTTAATGGAATCATCATGACTTCGGGAAGTACTAACCACCATACCAACATCCTCTCCCTCAGCATTATGCTTAGAGCTATCCTTCGAGCAACCGGCACCATCTTTAGAACCCTCCTCGGGACCATGATCGGGCTCGCCTGGGCCATCATGGGTGCCTTCGGCAGCATCGCCAGTGTTCCCCAAATTATCTCCTTTAGAATCATCATCGGCATCATCATCATCGTCGTCATCATCACCAGTCCCATTCAAAAATTTCTCCAGCAAGCCCCTCTTCCGAAGCTCATTCCTAGCTAAGGCTACATATACCTCCTGCGGGAGTAAGTACTTATCGATATGAGATACATCATCCGAGTCGCGTGCCCCAATAGGACCATAGGTAGGAGGTTCGATACCAATGGTTCTGAAAAGAGAGCGACCATGCTTTCGGCAGGCCATGCTGGTAGCAAAGGCAGTAGTTAAAGCAGATCGGGAAAGAAGTTCTTCTACAGCTTGACCATGTCTCAACTCATGATGCACAAGGGCAAAACCGGTCACCATGCCCCTCACGTTTGCTTGACATTCAAGGCGAAGCTCCCGTTCCTTGGATAGCAGTTCAACATGATTTGTCGCTTCTTGCGTTCAAGCTCCAGTTCTTGAGAAAACCTAACCGAATCAGCCGAACGACGCCGGCGTTCTTCGGATAGCTCTCGAGTCAACTGCTTAACCTTGCTTTCCGCCTCTAACTTCCGTTCGGATTCGGTCACCAGCTGGTTTGAGGCATCGTCCCTTGCCGCCTCGGCGTCAGCAACCTGCTTCTTCAAATTGGCTTCGATGCCTAAAAACACAAAACAAAACATGAGAATGATAGGACGACAAAGCTCGCTCAGGGGTGTGAAAGGAGCAGGAAAACAGGAAAAGTAGGTTTAGCTCCCTACTCTCTTTGAAAACCATATACTCAGAAACCTCGTGCTGATTAGTGAAACGAGGCACCGAGGCATTCTTCCTAACATCCTCGGAAGAAACGACCCCGCTTTTAGCTAACTCTATCCGGTATTCATCAATAAGACGAGCCAAATGGTCCTTCGATGTATTTGCCAAAGCAAGTTCTCGGCATATATCATTACAACTCCTTTCTAGAAGATCATTTTTAGTAACCAAGTCCTTATTGACATTCTTCTGTGTAGACAGCTGCACCTTCAAACTTCTGACGTTCTCTTCTAACCTTTCAATCAGAACCCTACCAGAGGCGCTGACCGACCTCTCCGAGCGAGCTGCGTCTCGCTCTTGCGTCAGTCGAGTCACATCTAGTTGGAAAAAATGATTCTCTAGGGACAACAACGTGTTTTTATTTCTAATCTCCTCGAGAAGGCGCTCGGCTTGATCCCCTATTTTTCTCTCTTCTACGAAAAGACTTTCGGCCTCTTGTCTTCTCGCTCTGTAATAATCCACATCTTCTAAAGCCCTGTCCCTCTCTTCCAGCAACCTATCACTATCACTTCGATAGCCCTCGTTACTTGAGGCAATCTGAGATGATTGTCGACCCTCTCGAAGTCGATCAAGGGCCAATCTGGCCTCTTGAAGTTTTCTCTCGAGCTCTTCCAGCTCGCCTTTTCAAAAGCAAGCAGCAAATCTGTTCTTAGCAACGCTGCAAAAAACAGATGTACCTAAAACAACAAAAGAATAAGGGGGCTTACATATCGATTGTTTTTTCGCCTCAGCACTGCGAACTTTCTCCTGAGCCAGTTCCTCTTGCATCCGATGAAACTCTCGCTCATGATATTCGGCCTCGCCAGCTTGATCAAAGTTATGATCCAAGAGACCAGAGGCATGGTAGTCGCCCTAGCAAAAGCAGCAGAAACTGTAAGTAAACAGATACACCACAATGCTTCGACAACATCGGTACGGGCAATAAAGGCACAACTCACCGCCTGAAGAATCGACAAACTTTCTTCATAGGATAAGGGAGGATGACGAAGATTATATTCGGCCCTAGGACAGTCACCTCCGAAGAGATCACCCAGCTTCTTGCAGAAATCCGGATCTAAAAGCTGTTTTGTGGGATCCGAGGCATAGGCTTCAAAACGAGTTGAAACCTCGGCAGTAAACTCGCTAGGGTAATAATTTTCAAACAAGACCTCTTTAAACCTCTCGGAAGTATATGATTGCCTATATCTGCTAGCATAACTCGGAGCAGGCGGAAACCTTGAACTTCGTGGAAAGCTGGCAACGAGTTATTTAGAAGAGTCCATCTTAACATATGAACCATCCTCTTGGGAAACAAGGAGATCCACCGGTGTAATAATTTTCTCTACTGCAAGAGTAGAAGGCTCACCAGTAGCATTCATGAAAATTACCATCGCTGAGGCAGAGGCACCAAGGGTAGCTCTCGGCGTAGAGAAATTTGAAAGAACAACGTCCGAAGCAGCACTAGCCTTCGCAGCTGTAGGAAGTACTATGGCCGAGGCAGTGGCACCACTGGTGGTAGAAGGCAAGGTAATCCGAGGGCTTGCGGCACCCACTTCTTTGATAACCACTTCAGTTGCCTTCGATGCTGATATTTCCTTACCAGCACTTGTAGTCTCCTTTAGAGGTCTTGTAGTAGCTCGGTGACGTCCAGTTTGAACTCCTTTCAGAATTGTTTGAAAAACAGATTTTTTCAGCGGCCGAGAAACTTCGGAACTTCCCCTATAGTCAAAGTTCATCAGGCCACAACTAAGGTTTAGAGCACCTAAAGGCTGTCCCTGCAGATAAGGACCCGTCTTTCTCAGGAAACAAACAGAGGCAAGTATGAATACTTCAGGAAAGAACAAGAGAAAGTATTTGTTACCTGCTGCATAGTCTCCTCATCAGGCCGAGGACGCTTTAGGCTGCCCGAGGGCTCCATAATAACACCCTTGCCCTTTCCCAAGAATGAGCGAGATAACCCTTTATCCTCGTCAGAAAAATGAATGGAGAACAAGTGATGAGTCTGAAACTCATGACCTGCATCAAACTCGGTCCGAACGAAGAACCGACCAGAGTCCTTCCAGCCTCGGAGTATGGGACCTTTGAGGAGTATAGGCTCCGAATACCAGTCTTCGTCCATTGAATATTTCAAGGATTCGGGGAGGATATTCTCGCTGCCTTCCACAGTTCGAAATCTAACCCCCCAAGGAGCTAACTCGTTGTCCAGGGTTAAAAAGGGTTCGTAGTGTTTAAAGAAATTCTTGGCAGTAAAGTAGAACTTCGCTGTGGATCCGGCAGGGGAATTATTCTCAGAATTAAGAACCCACTGATTGATAAGGTAAATAGAGCTGCAAGTGAGTTGCATCACTCCTCGGGGCTTAGGAAGAGAACAAAGGATTTGAAGAAACAAAGGATTCGAGGACTCGTAAAGGGGAAGAAGCAACCCCGCAAACATTTGATGAAACGTCACCAAAAGTGTGTCCTCGCTGCATTGATACTCCTCGACCAGTTCTGGAGTCAATATGGGAGAATCGATGGACTCAATCTGAAAGCCCCTTCCATCAGGATCCACACCATTTATCTTTAAAGAAAGGGCTTCAACCATAGAAAAAGACGACATATGAAAAGAAGACGCAGATAGGAAAAGGCAATATCGCCGGCGGACGGAAGTAGCAGAGGCAACTTGAAAATAGAGAGAAGGAGGAAGGGAATATCCCAAAGAAATCAACTTTATGAAATAAAAGGAAGATTAAAACAATGGGTCAAGGAGAAAAGAACGATTAGTTCACCTGATATGAAGATGCAAATCGAAGAGGTTCCCCGGAAGAAGAACGTCGACGCCAAGAAAGATGAATACGAAAGGGTTAAAAGAATTTTTAGAGGGAGAACCGAAACTTAAATAGTGAGAGAAACTGGCGCTACCAGTCAGAAGGTAAAAAGCCGCGAGCATAGGAGAACGTGTCGAAAAACTTGCACCTGGCAAGTAGTGGGGATACCTGACAAGGAGGTGACAAAAAGAGAAATTTCCTCTCCTCGCATCTTCGATACAAGGAAGGGAGAGAGGCAAACTGTGGAGGGTAAAACCCCTCGGGACACGTGTCTCGCATCTAAGAAGCCTAACCATTCTAGGAGGATCGGCAGCGAAGCCTCGGACTAAACCAAAGAGGGAAGGAGACCACACGCGGACAAAGTGAAGACTCGGAAGAAAAGGATTCGGACCGTACCGAAGGACCGAAGCCCAGAGTTAACTTCGGAGCACCACCGAATAAACCTCCTTACTCGACAGGGACTGACACCACCACGATTGAGTCTTTTGTCTTATTAGCTGTAAACCACCCAAGCTCGGCCTATATAAGACGAGCTTGGAAAACATTGTAGGGGTTGGATTCTTTTGGGTAGAACCTAAGCGGCAAGAGTGGGATTAGGTCTGTATCTCCTCTAGCTCCTTAGGGTTATAATCCATGTAGTTACAACATTGAAATACATACAAATCTTTATACATTTAGCCTTTGATTACTGATTGTTCTTATATCTTCGGTATTGTTCTTATGGTCCTCGCACCATTGCATCTTGTTTAAAGTTACTGTATGTATGAGTAGATCTGATGGATATGGTACCTTATATACCTATGCAGATTTTCTACTCGTACAATATGAGTTACTGAGAGCAAGCACAATGGTGTTCAAAAAGTACAATATGTGGGAAAATCTTTCACATTATTGTGAGGAGTATCCATGTTTAAGGGGGAACAGATCTATACCCCTATAGACAAGACTTATTCATCTGTTAGTGAGTAAACGCTGGATGCGGTTTCTTAGAAATCGTTGCGGTTAGACGTCAGTGAGTAGCCGCTTGAATTTTTTTTTATTAACAAAACCCTAACCCTAAACTGATATGTAGAATTTTTAGGGATATTTCGGAGTAAGCGGCTACTGAAAAACCGCATGTCCTATTTCCACGGTTAGTGAGTAACCGCTTAAAAATATAGATATAAACATAGTATTTTTTTTTCTATCCATATCTTGGCTATATTATAGGGATTTTGTCCACATTATGAGCACCATAGTGCTTGCTACACGGGTTAGCCATTCAAACAATCACAAACTCAAATTATTTAAAGATTTGGTTACAAACTCACTCATAAATTTTCGCCCTTTCTTTTTTCTAAGCTAACAAGTATCGAATTCAGATCACTGATAATATTACCAACAGATAATCTAGTCCCATATAAATACCCAAAAAAAAGAAGAGATAATCTAGCCCCATATAAAAATCAATAAAAAACAATAAAAGAAAACGTGATTTCCCGTGCGAATGTCAAAAAGGAAAAAAGGGTGGCAGAATATGAATATACGAAGTTCTTCAAGAACAGGGTGGGGTTAAAAAGAAACGAGCAGCCCTTTCTGGTTACAAAATGGGTAGCCGGTCCCTGAAGCCAGTTGTGACACTGATTTTTCTGTTAAGCTAAATAAAAGTCGCAACTAACAGTCCAAGGTTGACTGACTGTATAAAGCGGGGCACTGGGGCTTCCCCATTTGTTTTGAGACCTGTTTATATCGTGTTTCCTTAACCTGGCTATTTTAAGGGCGAGGCCTTTTATAATAAGGGCGAGGTCAAATATCATATCCCAGTTTATAAGGGGTGCCTAATTACAATTAATCAATCCGAATCAATTACAAATTATAATTAACCATTAATTATCTACCCACTAATTCTCCCTCTCAATTTTCAGTTACAAAATTATACTCCCACTCCCCCTACTCCTCCATTAACTTCCCACATCTTCTTCATAACTTCTCAAAAAAAAAAAAAAAACCCCGAAACCAAACGCATTTGAATTCGACCTCTTCATTCTTTCTCAAAATCCTTACTTAGTACTCTCGAATTCGAATTAAATTCATGGCTAGCGATGGAGAAGGAGATGATTCAACAATTACTTACAAGAGGAGGAAAGGAAAGAAAAAAAAATCAAACTCTAATGAGGATAAACCCCGTGAAGAAGACGAAGAACAACCGAAGGGAGAAATGGATGAATCTTTGGCGGAAATGCCGAAGTAAGTTACTCCAATCACCTTTGCAATTGTTTTGAATGTATCTTGAATTGATTTGATAGGTTAGAAACCGTAAATTGAATTTACAGCATGAAAACTCGTCAAAATCTCAAAGCATTCCATGACGATTTTGGAGTTTCAGAAATTTTTTTAAGAACAATCGTCGTGGTATTCCTTAATTCCTTGACGAGTTAGTCACTTTCAGATTTCGTTTCCTAGTTTTGCATGCCTAGAATCGTCAGGTAATAATACATTTCCTTGACGAGTTTCTTCTAAATCGTCTCAATATTGTCCCCAACCATGACGAGTTTAGACATAAAAAATTTAGGCTCTGTCCAGTTTTATGAGTAAATCGTAATGCTTTACCTTGACGATTTAGGGTAAGGTTGAATGTACTCGTCATGCATTTGTCAAATTCCTTGACGATTTCGCTTGTTTTATTGTAAATCGTCGTATAGTTTTTTGTTTCCATGACGATTTACTGTGTCAGTTTACTTGTTAATTGATTTGTTTTGTGTATGTATTAAGGTTAGAGAAAATCAAAAGGGGAAAAAGAAAAATGCCACCCGAGGTTCCTAAATCAAGTCTTTATACTACCAGACAGCGACCCGTGATAATCCGTGAGCCAAACCCTGATGCAATTCCTACTCCTACGGAGTTCGATGGTGATGATAATGTTCCGAGGGCTGAAGATGATATTCCTCACGACGTGCTCCAAATGCAATTTGATGAATACGGAACTGGTAGGGTACAACCTAATGACGGACCCCAAGGTGATGATGATGATGAGGAAACTGATGATGATGACGAGGAAAGTGATGGCGATGACGAACCCCAAGGTGAAGACCCACCCCAAGGTAAAAAGAAAGCTAAAGCGAAGGAATTACACATTCCCGATGAGATTCTGATGCTACCAAAAGAACACGGACCTTACGGGGTACTAGCTGATGGTGGAGAGGTTCTTTTCGGATACAAAACCTCTTGGGCTCAAACAGTCTACGCTACCATGGGCTCAATGTACGATCCGAGCAGAATAATGAGGCAAGTCGGGTATATTCAAAATCGTCCATTTGGAAAACGAGGTTATGGGAAATTCAAACTGGATCATGAAAAATCAAGTGCTGATATTGGGCGTATTAACGTAGTTTATGATCCAAAACCCTTGAACCAACATTGGAACGAACGAATGGATAATTTGATTGACGGAAATCTTTTATGGATCCGGTGGTGCTTGGACATGAGATCACAAGACGATACTTGGAATGGTACCATGCATTCACGCATGCAAAAGTGATACGCGGGGAAGGGGAAGTCAGACTCCCTCTTGGCCGTGGTGGACGTGGGCGTAATACCGTCCATGATGATTCTTCGTTGTACAAGTTATATGTAAGTATATATTTTGCAATTGAGTTGTTTAAGATTCACACTTATATTACTCAAATATCTAACTCATGTTTTTTTTTAATGAAAATAGAAGGAGCGGTTGAAAGATGTCCTCAACTGGTTGTGTTTGAGATCGGATAAAGGAAAGGGGTTGACCGAAGCTGAACTGAACCAACATAATCAACACGTTAGGCACATCCATATGCCTGAGGCGGAGCACATGTTTGAGGAATTACGACGCAACACGAAGAGGAGTCATATTGAAACAAGTGACACTCAAGAGACTCAAGAGACATGAGAAACTTCTAAACGAGGTCGTGGTCGTGGGCGTGGCCGTGGCCGTGGGCGTGGTGAAGGTGAAACCGATGGGGCAACAATGATATGGTTTAGTTTTTTTCCTTTCGCACTTTGGTTTTAGTAGGTGAAAGAATATTATGTCGGTCTTCGTGTGTTTGATACATCTTTCGTTTCCTAGGTTGACAATTTTTTTTTTAACGGTTTGTTGCTGACAATTGATATGATAGGATTTGGTAAATCGTAATTTGTTTGATTCATTTGTGTTAGTTTACATGTCTAAATTGTTTGGAAATCCCAAAAAAATTACAGAAATTCATCATGGATTATGTTCAAACCACGACGATTCCGAAAACCTGTTTCCAAAGAGCTGTTAATACACCTACACTCGTCATGGTCATGATGTAAATCACGAAGATTTGAGCATAATAAAACTTAGTCGTCATGTAAGTTAAGCAAAAGCCATTACGATTTAGCTTGTTTTTTCGGCAGAGGGGTGATGTTTCTCAAAGCTAAATCGTCAAGATTGTAATACATAGTGTGACGATTTAACTTGTTTTTTTGGAGAGGGGTGATTCTTCTTAAAGCTAAATCGTCAAGATTTTATCACATAGTGTGACGATTTAACTTGTTTTTTTTGGCAGAGGGGTGATTTTTCTCAAAGCTAAATCGTCAAGAATTTATTACATAGTGTGACAATTTATCAGTATTTTCGGGCATATTGGATCCACTTCTTAAATCGTCATGGCACTGTAAAAACCTTGACGATTGTTCATCTCTAAACGCAGGGTCGTCATAGACCATCATATTATCTTGACGAGTTCTTGAATCGTCACAATTTTATGTCATTTCTTTGACGATTCTGGGTATGAAGCAATTGGGTTGAGTTGATTTTCGACGAATTTAACATTCAAATAAGTCTTCCCTTAATTGTTTTGAGCTTTGAGAATCATGTTTGAACATTTTTAAAAACACAAATACAAAATGGTGGTGGCGGTGGTGGAATTGGAGGCGACGGTGGTGGTGGAAATGGAGACGGTGGTGGTGATAATGGAGGTGGTGGTGGTGATAATGGCTAACTATCTAATCTTAAGATGATTTTCTAATTAATAATCTAATATTTTTGATAATCAATAATTTATTTGCTAATCCCAATTACAATATCTAATTCTGAGATTACTTCATTATAACTCTATTCCTGAGTCTGACGAAGACATCGTTCCCCTAGGTACAAGAAGTATTCTCGGTCTATCGGATCATAAAACGAACATCGTTGAACGGACAACCTTCTAGCATTTGCAACATCTCCAATCCCATAGTAGCTACTACGATTCCACGACAGCCATGTGATACCAATTTGATCGAGAGAATCCAAATGGTTCCGAGCCAATACCAAAGAGTGAGTACCGGTATTTCTTTGTGATCTGGTACCCTTCTTCATATGTCCCTTGTCACATAATTTTAAAGCAGGGAAGAAATCAGGATTACCTTGACCCTCGTCTGTATTTGGCTTCAATACAGGTATATACGACCAAAACCAAGGCTGCAAAAACACGAAGAAAAAAAATATCAATGATAAGAAGCGTTCAAGTTTGTTGTTGTATAAACGGGAAAGGTTTACATACCAATAAAATGTACCAGAAGCATTCCAATTCCCCGGACTTCTTGTGTGTGACCACATTATCCAATGCGGAATACAACCTTCCCATTATTGCTTGACCCCAATCGTAAGTGTTTACCTTTTCCAAATCAACCAGTAATCTAAGCCAACTTAACGGAGTAACATCGTTCTTGTTTGGAAACAAAACATTGCCGATCACCCACATCAGAAACATCCGAGCAACGTTCTTCACATCAGAATCTTCCCATTGATCTAAGGGGGTCTTTTTCCATGTCCCAATGTATTTTCTGATCAGACTCAACTTAATCCCAGATTTTCTTGTTAACACATTCCTAACATAGTCTCTAGTTTCATCATCAGTAACCACATAATATCCTTCTCGATTAACCTCCGAACCTGTTTGTTGTTCTTCTTCCACGGTGTTATCTCTATCTTTTTTCTTTGGTGGTTTTACCCACGGAAGTAGAAAATCAGTGTATAAATGGCCAAATGCTGCCCAATCCTCCGAATTGAAATCGATCAAATCAATAAGTGTACCACTTCCAACAGCTATACATGTAAGCATAGTAAAATCCCAAGGAGTGAACCCAATTTCAAATCTAGGAGCATGAAAGGTATGCGTGGTGTGCCACCATCTCTCAGTAATGGCGCTTACCAATCTACTATCAGCACTCCCTGGATAATCTACTTCAAATATCCTGCCAAATCCACAATTATCGACGATTCTCTTACAATCCGGATATCGACTTACAATTTTGTATAGGTCAGGAAGACCAGCGGCGCTACCTCGGGTATTGATTTGACCCTCGTCTGCTACCGGAGGAAGTTTTCTAACATGCCTATGACAGTTCTCCGACGATACGATTGTAGTTGCATCTATGGTAGGGATCATTTTGAACAACAATTCAATCCTACAATGCATAAGAGCAACATCAAATGCAATACAATCAACAATTGATGATCAAATGTAATACAAACAACAATCGGATAGGTCCATCAACAAGAATTCCATCCTAAATCATCAAATTTCAAGCAATTTCAAACCATTTAAACATTTCAAGCAAATTTAACCTAAATCAACAATCACCAAAGGGTTTCATGATGATTAAGTCATATGTACGTTAGAAGAACATCAAATAGTTATTTTGGTTGCATTTAATCATTCAAATACATTGAAAATCATGATCAAACAAAAAAAACCCAATTTGGAAACCTAGAATAAAGAACTCACCTTTATCAAAATTTCTTGATGAAAACTGAAATTGATTGTTTGTATATAACCTTCCTTGATTAGTGAACGCACCCTTTTGATTTGGTTGGTAAATTTGGACTCCAAATTGATGAAAATTGAAATTTTGTGGGAGAAGAAGAAGAGAAAACGAGGAAGAAGAAAATAAAAGTAGTGAGAAATGAAGTTCAGGTCGCAGGGTTTTCTGTATAGAAACCTATTCTTTACGGAAATCGGATTTCCGCCGGTCAAAAGTCAAGCTTTGACTGTGCGGAAATCGGATTTCCGCAGTTTTTTTTTACGGAAATCGGATTTCCGCACAGAAAAGCTGCGGAAATCCGATTTCCGTCTCGAAATAGCTAAGACCACCGTGGTTGCCATTTTTTCGCCATTTCTGCCTTCCCCTTTCTCTATTCAATAGAGATGGCTTAGGCCACCATAGTGCTTGCTCTTAGCAGCCCATTAAAGAAAAGTAGAAGCGTATGGGTAACGCGGGTGGATTCGGGTACACGGCATTTTTAGGGTTAAGTATATAACCCCATCTCTCTCTCTACACATCCAGAGCTCCAAAATATCTGTGTGTAGAAAGAAAAGAAGAAAACCCCTTTTTATTTCACCTTTAAACCCTAGTTTTAATAATGCCTCCAAAAGCCTCTAAATCGAAGGATGTACCAACTGAGAGACCTATTATGGGTCGATTCTCGTCCCATCTCAAAATCGGAATCGTAAGAAACCTCTTCCCGTTAAATCTACAGTTTCTTTTAAGTGTTTTACATCTGAAATTCGCTTTTAATCGTTTTTGATTCGATAAGTGTTTGTTTATTGGAGTTTTAGTGAAGATTAGGTCATTTCTTGATTATTAATTGTTTTTGATGTCTTTGAAGTGTTTGAATATATGCTGGAAGTGATTGTTTACGATTTGTGTGTCAAATTATGAACAGATTGAATGCCGATTAGAAGTAATTACTCCCTCCGTTTCAAAAAGATAGGCACATTTGACTTTGACCAAAAATTAAAAAACTTAATAAAACCAATATTATAGTCATTTTTATTAATTTTTTTCTTATGAACCAATAACACTTGTCAACAATAAACCAATCATAAAGAAAAAACAATAAAAAAAACTCTAATGGTTAGTTCATTTAAAACCTTAGTTTTCGAAAAAAAGTCAAACGTGCCTATCTTTTTGAAACGGAGGGAGTATATGTTTGGGTAAAAAGTAATGTGGAATTTAAGTGATACAGTTGAAACACTTAATTACGCCTCATTGAGCTTTTGAAGTGTGTACTTCGAAGATCAGTTACAAGATAATTAATTAGTGAATTTCCAAATGTCAAATGAGAGTTTCCTATATAACATATACAGTGCGTTGTTGTTGGTAAACAGTGAGAGGCCACTCATGGAACCTGGTACACAACCCTGTGTGGCAGATTGCAGGTGTTGAGAATGAGTTTCTTAAAATTATTTTGGTGTTGTAGGTATACAGTGCAATATAAATGGATTTTCAGGTAGTATAAGTATTAATAAAGACACTTAGTATGTATTTTAGGCACATAAATTTCTCTTTAACCTAATCTTAATAAGTGGGTTGACCAAAAGCTTATCAAGTCAAGTTTGTATGTCTTATTAATAGAAATCTGATTTGGTTCTCATACAGTGTGTTGTTGCTGGTAAGGGTGTGCAGTAAACAGCCACTCACAAAACTTGATACACAACCATGTGTGGTAGATTGGAGGGTGTAGAGAATACATTTTAAAAAATAATTTTGCTGTTATATGCATAGAGTGCAATATAAATGGATTTTCAGGTAGTATAAATATTACAGAAGACACTCGGTCTGTACTTTACGCACAGAAATTCTTGCTTTAATCAAACCTTAATAAGCGAATTGACAAAAGGCTTCTTAGGTCAAGTTTGTATGTCTTATCTTACCAATTGAAATCTGATTTGGTTATCATATGTTTACCAAAGTAACTGAAAAAAAAAATCACCTCCTTTACTGACCTCAAGATACAAATAATGTTCACAACAGTTTTGTATTT
>JAJJMA010086360.1:0-11251 GCA_023529015.1 Papaver nudicaule
ATATATTGTGAAGGTGAGATAGTGGGTGTATGGTCAAGTTCAGGGATAGATGAGGTGAGGTTTGGTATAGGATGGGTGGTGGTGTGAATAGAATGGTTGGCATATGGCTCATGGCTAGGTTCTTGTTCAAAGATGGTTGAATGATGATGTTGTGGTGCGGTTGATGTAGGTGAGATGGGTTGTTGTATAGGCTCATGTGTCACCAAAGTCGCAGCTGGGTTTTGAGGAGAGGTTAAAGGAGGATCTTCTTCCTGTGCGAAAAACTCGCCAACAGTGATTTTGAACGAAGGTTTAGGTGAGGAGATCATGTCAATCTCCATATCATCAAATGTCGACATCTTTTCCACCTTACGCCAAATCTGTTTATACTTCTTCCCCTTAGACTTGTTCTTTCTTCTGGATTTTCTCTTCTTTTTAGTACCATGATGACGCGGTATCCTTGAAGATTTCTCCCAAATTTTCTCCGTAACAGCAGCTAAACCCTTAGAAGTAGCTGTTGAAGATAAACTCTCAGTGATATTAGGAGATATATGGAGAAACTTTCTCTTTTTCCTACTACTGACGTCCACGGTACCTTGCGACATCATAGCTCTTTTCAAATTTGAACTAAAGATATCCAAATTAGCCGGTGGAGTAATTATGAAGTTTTGATCAACCTCAATTTTCTTTCCGGTGATTGCAATATGCGCAAGATAGACATTCCGTCCAGCAAAAATTCTGACAACTCTTGGGATAGAGTTTATGCCCTTAGTGTTTCTAATTTTCATACGAATTGCTCTCAAATCCCGAAGTTGAATTGTAGCAGGATCAATTAACAGGATTTCACCACAAATATTGCCAAGTGCATGCATGATTTCAATGTTCCAGAGCTGATATGGCACTCCAAAAATTTCTAGATGAAACTCATAATTATGATTGATTGGCGTATTCCACATACCTTCATGCCATCTAAAAACTGAGTAAGAAAGACCATTTAAGACAAACATGAATTCAAGATTGGCCATAGAAAGATCTTCATCTGCATGGAAGATGGCTTGATTAGAGTTTATTGGAAAGATCCTGAATTCCACAGGTATATGTAGCTCATAACACAGAGCCTGGCCAATATCAGCCCATGAGTCCACCATTACTGGTGAAGAAATTATAAAAGCATTTTGCCACATGCCCAAGTGGTTATCATCACGCTCTACGTTTAGGAATCTACCAAATTTTGAAGGTTTAACAAAAACCCTAGTAGGTGGTGAAATATTATTGCAGTGGAACGGTGATGGAATTTTCATAGTATTTGTTTTAGGGAATGGGTTTGATGTTGCCGGTGTGGGTAGATTCCGGACAAGAGATTGAGCATAGGACACAGAGGGTTTAGTAAATGTTGGTGGTTTTTTATGGTGATTATGGTGTGAAGGATGTTGCGAAGGGGCTGTGGATATGGAGGCAGAGAAAGAGATTATGGATTCAAGAGTATTAGCAACAGCAAACCAACCTTCAAAAAATTTACTAGCTGGGATGTAAAAAGAAACTGGCTCTGCTTTAGGGCTTGATCTCGCCAAGAGAATATGTAGATAGTATCCATTCTCATTTGCAAGTTTTGTGGTGCAGAACCAGTTCCTATTATCGTGGTATTTCCATACTTTGCGCCCTGCATCCCCATTCTTTGCATCTTCAAACAATAAAGCCTGTAAATCTTTTGCTAGTGATGCCGTAAAAATACCTTTGATGTTGCCATTAGAGTAAAACTCAGTGAGGGTTATGGGTGATGATGTAATGGTTTTGCTGCAAGAAAATCTGAAGAACTTTCTCTCTGTTTGAACAAATCGATGTTCAGAGGTCATGATGATAAAAGGAAATCCTAAAGCAAACTGAACGCAGGAAACCTAATGGAAGTCTAAGAAGAGAACTAAAGCTGAAGGATCTAACAACTAGGGTTTATTGAGGAAGATGAAGCAAAGTTTCATGGAGATTTTTGCAGGTTTGAAAATCGCCATGAGCGGGATAAACGGAGAGATGACGTATAGGGGCTAAAGTATGTTTTCCACTTGCACATAAATTTAATTTTCTATTCGTTTCCGACATTGACGTTTCTCACCAACAACTTTTAAAACTTTGAGATTATAATTGAACAAAAAAAAAAACTAAGCATTTTAATTGAATTCTCGTATTTTGAAAAAATTCTTCCAAAATGCATTTCTTGGAACTGAATTGCAACTTTACATGAAACAAATAGAGGGGACAAAAACCCACGAGGGGATTTCTCAATTCCTCCACACGAAAATATAATACAAGCACGGCAATCATCAATAAAATATCGCTCCCAAATGGATTCGATTTTTTTTTTTTTTTTTTTTTTTTTTTTTTTTTGAAGGAGGGAAGGCTTCAAAGAGCCCCCAACAAATTTATTAATCAACTACCTCGTTCAAGTCGAGGTTTGGAGGGATACAAGGCGGATGAGATAAAGGATTCCACCAGTCTACAATATTGTTATGCATAGCATACTGACATAAGTCATGTGCTATTGCATTTACATGCTTAGGAACAGAAACAAATTGTACATCTTCAAAACATCTAATATCTTCCCTAATAACAAGGATAATATGCTTAATACTCCACGGAATGTCATTAGTATCTCCAAGAACAGCTTTGGTAACATTTGTCGCATCTCCTTCAAAGATAATTTTCTTGAAATTTGATCTGCGCGCCAATTGAACTCCCAACTGCAACGCTCTTGATTCTGCTACCAGAGAAGACGGAGTATCGAAAATGGTTGTGCCACAACCTAGGTATAGTCCTTGATGATCATAGGCTACAGCACCAGCAGCACCCTTGTTTGGCACAAATGCCGCGTCTACATTGATTTTGATAACAGACACAGGCGGATGCTCCCACTGCAGAGAAGTTTGAGCTGATGATGATGTGTTCTCAGAATTGTCTATCTCTAAGGAACACAACTTAAAGTCTTCTAAAGCGTTTCCCAGAACCCTTGCTACAGAGAAGCTTTTCTTCGAGAAGACAACATCGTTCCTGATCTTCCAGATGTTCCACAAAATACACAAACCCATAGAGAATTTGTGCTCTTGAGCTTCGCGCGACATCCAATCCATGAAAACAACCCTTGCATCGATGACATGGGCAGGGAGATCAAACTGAATGGGAGCATTAATGAAAACTGTTTTAGCCCAAGGACAATTGAAAAGAAGATGTACCACTGATTCTTCTTCATTCCTACAAATAGGACAGCAAACCTCGATGTTTCTCTTAAATCTGCCAATGTTTTGTTTTACTGAGAGGCCATTATGGGTCACTTTCCACGCAAAATGCAAGATTTTCGGCTGGATACTCGAAAATGACCAAAGTTTTTTCCACGGGAAGTTCTGAGAAGTCGAGGAATTCGGCAGGTCTCTAGCCAACAGCCTGTAGCACGATTTTGAAGTAAATTTTCCTTTTATATGAGGAGTCCATATAAGGTAGTCATCCTCATTCTGTCCATAAATGTAGACATCCAAGATTTTAGCTGCCACATCCCTGGGGAAGATATCTTCAATTAATTGAGAATTCCAACTGTTGTCTCCTTGCACCATAATATCAGCAACTGATTGGACATTTAATGGAAGATTTTCCGGCATTGAGATAAGATGTTCCAGTTGATTTGAAATCCATGGATCTTTCCAAATTTGAATATTCTTTCCATTTGAAACTTGCCACACAACCTTATTAACCAGTAAGGGTCTCACCTCCATGAGGCTATTCCAAATTGAAGATCCTTTAATGTTCGCATTGACTGTCCAATAAGATTCTTCTCCCAGATATTTTGCAAACAAAATCTTAGCCCATAAAGCGTCTTTATTGGCCAAAAATCTCCAAGCCAGTTTACAAACCAAAGATTTATTAACCAATTCCAAATTTCTAAGGCCAATTCCACCTTCATGTTTAGGTGAACAAACCTTATTCCAGTTAATGAAATGTAATTTGGATTCCTCCACAGTATGCCCATTCCAGAAACATCTTAAAATTTTATCCATTTCACTAAGCACCCCTTTAGGTAACAGACATATTCCCATGAAGTAAATGGGCAATGAAGAGAGAACAGATTTCGCTAAAACACTTCTGCCTGCTGTATTCAAGAAATGTTGTCTCCATCCTGAGAGTCTTGAATTAAATTTTTCAATGAGAAATGTGTAAGAATCTATGTAGTAGTCAGATTTTAGAGGATATATACCCAAGTATTTATCCTCCTTCTCCATTTCCTTGACCCCCATATCTTGGACAACAGACAACCTTTCAGATTCCTCAATGCCTTTGCTGAAGAAGATTGATGATTTGTTGTAATTAATCAATTGACCTGACAACTCTGCATACATCTGGAGAATACCTTTCAGCTGATTTAAATTGGATGGTGACGCTTTACCAAAGAAGAATAAATCATCCGCAAACATCAAGTGACTAACACATGGTGCATAACAGTTGAGACGATATCCTTGATATAGGCCTTGATCTTCATAATACTGCATAAGCATTGACAGACCCTGAGAGCATATAATGAAAAGGGTTGGAGACAACGGACAGCCCTGTCTAATGCCTCTTTCACTCTTAAAAGAACCAACTTGTCCTCCATTTAAACTGATGGAAAAAGATGCAGTTTTAACACAGTTCATGATAAGCTCATGAGAAAGACCAGATATACCCATTACTGATAACATATCCCCCAAGAATCTCCAATTTACACGATCATAAGCTTTGGCCATATCCACTTTTAACGCAAAATAGCCATTAACAGCAACAGATTTATTCATTGAATGCAGCAACTCCT
This sequence comes from Papaver nudicaule, assembly GCA_023529015.1. Taxonomy (NCBI): domain Eukaryota; kingdom Viridiplantae; phylum Streptophyta; class Magnoliopsida; order Ranunculales; family Papaveraceae; genus Papaver; species Papaver nudicaule. The sequence goes on from JAJJMA010086360.1 coordinate 4,805, forward strand.
TCACAATGACTATGTTGTCCATAATCTGGCGACCAGGGACGAAAGCATTTTGTGATTTAGAGATAAACCTATCTAGGAAGGGTTTAATCCTATTTGCAAGTAATTTTGCTACAACTTTGTATAGAACATTGCAAAGTGCAATTGGTCTATAGTCTGAAGGGCTAACTGGATTCTTAATTTTTGGGATCAGAGATATGTGTGTATGGTTAAGGGAGTCAGGGAAAACAGCATACTGGAAGATAGATTTCATTAATTTAACTACATCATGAGATACAATTGACCAACAAGATTTATAAAATATAGGAGAAAAGCCATCCGGACCTGGAGATGTATAAGAGCCCATCTTAAAAATGACTTTCTTGATTTCTTCTTCTGTTGGCGAAATTGCAATTCCTTCATTCTCTTCATGAGTAATAACTGTAGCAGATGCAGATATGACTGGTTGTGAATCAACTGTAGGTTGTCTAAATAACTCCTGAAAGTGAGATATCAATTCCTTCGCAATTTCCTCTTGAGAAGTAATCCAAGTCGAACCCTCTTTTTGAATATGAGTAATGTTGTTCTTCCTTCGACGTTGTTGGACACTTAAGTGAAAATGACGAGTATTTCTATCTCCCCCTTTAGCCCATAATTGCTTCATTCTTTGATCCCAATAGGTAGCCTCCATAACTAGGTATTCATTCAAAAGAGTAATTGTAAGTTTCTCTTGTTGAATAGAAAAAGCAGATGGTCTCCAAGATTGGATTCTCAGTAATTTCTGTTTCAAGTTGAAGATTTTATTCTTGATACAGCCAATTCTTTTTTTACTCCAGTGTTGCAAAAAGGAAGCCAACTTCTTTAGCTTATCTTGGATGCTTTCTTCAGGATCTGGTGACCAACACTCTTCTACCTTGGCCATGAATTCCGGGTGAGTAATCCAGAACGCTTCAAATTTATAAGTTGGAGCAGTTCTCACCAAAATTCTATCTGTGTTTAAGAGAATCGGAGCATGATCACTTGCTAAACGTGGAAGATGCAGAACAGCAGCGTTATGATGAGAAATACACCACTCTGGAGAGCCCATAACCCTATCCAATCTTTCTCTGATCAACTGATGAATAGCACGACCATTTGACCACGTATACGCCGGCCCTGCGAATCCTAAATCTATTAAGTGATTTTGTTGGATAAAGTTGTTGAAGTAGGATATGGACGAGTTGAGAACAGATAGGCCACCAAACTTGTCTTTACTTGCAGAGATTGCATTAAAATCTCCTATTAAGCACTTGCTGCCAGGAAAGCTTTGGATATACTCAGTTGTATTCCGCCAGAAGGAGTCTCTATCTGTTGTTCTTGGAGGACCATAGAAGCAGAATAAATTCCAAGCAGGTCTACCCCCATCGTTTTTAATCTTCACATGAATAAGATTCGATGAGGAAGATATCACTTCAATATCAACAGAGTCACGCCAAAGTAACCAAAGGCCACCACTTCTACCCACTGACGGCACTACACGATGGTTTTCAAAGCCAAATTGTCTAATAATTTGAGCAGAAGCTTCTTGAGATAACTTTGTTTCAGATAGAAACACAATAGAAGGATCTGTACCTCGGAGGAATGAATGGAGAGCACGAATTGTTGGAGTATTCCCCAAACCCCAACAATTCCACGAAAATATTAACATTTATCTTGCGGCTGTTGAGGGCTTGCCGCTGTACCACTTGAATTCGAAGAAGAAGAATTTTTCCTCTTAGCAATCTTTGATCTTGGGGAGTTTACTACAAGATATTCAGCATCTTGAACCCTCTTCGATCTCTGTCCCTCAAATGCTTTCTTTGGATTAGAAGAAAAACCACCAGTGTTTCTAGCCATACCTTTCCAATCAGTCCGGTTATGATTAGCCAGGACAATCTGTCTTTGACTCTCGGAAGCTTCAGTGTAAGAGCCATGAAACTCTATTTGCTTTCCTCTATCAGATTTAGTAGGAATATCCTGATTTCTCTGTGAGTTTCCTCTATCAGATTTAGTAGGAATATCCTGATTTCTCTGTGAGTTCCCTGTAGATTGTTTAAAGATTCTTTCAGGAATGGTAATTGAGGCTGTGGGGACATGAATTTCCGATCTCAATACCCTTGAAAAGTAAGAGACGTCAGCCCTTATACCCTCCACATTGCTGGTATGGACCCTTGTGAAGTCTCTATCTGGGACAAAATCTCTCTGATTATTAAGCAAATTTCTCTGTTCAACTCTTCTTGTGTGGGTGGATGAGCTGTGGTACTGAGGTCTGTTGAATAGGTTATCTCTGGTAAAAAACTCCATTGACATGCCTGATTGATCTCTCGTCCTTGAAGAAGCATTGAAGCAGGATTTGTAAGTTGGTTTCAGCATCTCGAGCATTTCCAAGTGAAGTTCTTCAGGGTATTTGTTGTAAATCTGATCCTTGAGATCATTAATCTTTGGGCAACGCTTCATCCAATGGCCGATGAAGCCACAAAATTCACAAAATCTTGGTAGGCGATCAAACCTCAATTCAAGAGCATAGTTTGGCTTACCCGGAAGAGGGAACCCAATAGATTGCGGCAGCGGACGAGTAATGTCAATGCAAGTTTTAGTTCTTGCAAATCTTCCCCAAGTTTTGCTCTCAAAGCTTGGAATTGGTCTAGTTGGACCAATTTGAGATACTAACTCGAAGACAAATTCCCCTGTTAAGTTTTCCACCGGTAGGCCATGAACTTGAAGCCCAAGTTCCACAAATTGGAACTTGTAGTCATCTGGAAATTTGTTTCGGCCACAAGCTTCAACAGCGAATAAATCATCCTTGATTATCCAAGGGGTACCATCTAAGATCATCCTCGCTTCTGATGAAGATTCAAATTTCACTAGGTATGTTTCATCAGTGAAAGTTGAAACATAGAAGAAGTGGGTTGTTTTCCATGTTTTTTGTAGAATTTCTCTCACAGTAGTAATGTTAAATGATCTCTCAGAAATTATTTTCAAAACAAGGCAATTTAGATGATTTAGTTTTAGACCAGGGATGTTTGTGTTTACATGAACTCTTGAGGATGAGGCCTCATTTGACAGGAGATTAGCAAATTGTTGGAGTAAATCAGACGATGATAGACTTGAAGAAATTGGGTTGTGACGGTCATCATGATTCATGGTGAAGATCTCTGGGACGGATAGAATAGAAACAGTAAAGTGGATTGAACAAACACCTTAACGATGCTATAAAAAGGATCAGAATATCCTATAACGACGGTTATTAGCAGTTATTGAGTATTGGGTATCATGGGTTTCAGCAGTTGAAGAGTAAAACCGCCACTAAGGAAGTCACGACCATAAGTAACTGATCCGATTTGAAAGATTTGGGGATAATGGAGATCGTGTTGGTGAAGGGGGAAATCACTGAATTCAACAGTGGAAAGTATAGAAATATAACCTAAGCCACTAACTTCGTGAACTGGAGAAGGTGGAGAAGGAGAAGAACTGGGAAAGAAAGTGGGGAAACATTAATTACGCTACCCTGGCAATGCATGCCTGGTATTTAAAACCAGGAAAAGAAGCCCTAAACCATCTTAAATTATGAGCAAATGATTATGATAATGATAAGTGGCTACAGACCTGTTGTATAGCACGATGAAGATTATGCAGACACTTAGAAGATAAAACTAACTAACCCATAATTGAATGATTATTCTAATAGATTGTTGTCAAAGATTACTGAAATTCCAAGACAATTGACAATTAATGATTAAATGGGAAACATATTTGATGATTATAATGATTTTGTTTTGAAGATTAGTGAGTTTTGATGAGAAGTCAAAAAAATTTCAGAGAAGAGAGAGGTTCAGAGAAGAGAGAGAGAGGTTCAGAGAAGAGAGAGTTTTGCTGTATTTTTTGCCCCATGTTTACCAATAATTTACATTAAATCCCTTTATAGGAAAATTACCTTTAATACCTTGGAACTCACTTTTTTTTTTCTTTCTTTGGTGTATCAATTCGTTTTCTCCTTTTTTGGTTTTTCAATTTCCAAATATAAATCTCTTAACCCTAACCGTCTTCATCCGCGTTTGGAACCCTAATTCCTTTTTCACCGTCCTCTCTTTTATAGATCTTCGTTGTTCTTGCGCCTCTGTTGATTTCTTGTTTGTTTGATCTCTGAGAATGGAGTGTACACCTGATGGGGAGAGGAAGCAGCCGCCGCCTCAAGGTGGTAGTGGTGGTGGTGGAGTAGAATTGAAGTCCAGAAGGAGTAAGATGAAAACTCCTATGCAGTTAGAACTTCTGGAGAAAACCTATGCTTGTAAGTTTTATTTACTTAATCGAACCGTGTTTTTTTCCCCTTTCGACTTCGATTTCTTTAAATGGTGTTTTTGTTTGTGTTAGTTTCTAATGGTGTTTTTGTTTGATACTAATGGTGTTTTTGTTTGATACTGTGTTGATAGTGGAGGCATATCCATCAGAGGCAATCAGACAAGAGTTGTCTGTCAAGTTAGACCTATCGGATCGGCAATTGCAGATGTGGTTCTGTCATAGAAGGTTGAAAGATAGGAATATAGCACCAAGAGATGTGAGTACTACCATCCTAAACAGAGAACTTCATGCATTAAACCTTCAGCACTAGCTAAGTAAAAAATAATCTTGAATACCCCAAGGAATAGAAATGGTTAACTATGTTTCCAGTTTGCAGCATATCTTGTTGTTAGCTAGTCTCTCAATTGTTAATTGTTTGGCCGACTCTCAATAATACTATTTTTATGATGATATTAGCTAGTCTCAGTTTGTTGTTAGCAAGTTTGCAGCATATCTAGCTTGTTTCAGTTCGTATGCTTTATGTCTATTCCAAATTGTTTTTCTACTGCAAGCTAGCACATGATCCCTCAATGCAAAAAGCCATGTAAATGTTTTTCACGAGACACTTTATGTTGAATTGAGCAGAAACTTCTTCAAATTCAAATTGTCACGAAGTTTATGTGCTTTCATAACTTAATTATGGTATAACTGACTGTTGTCAACAGTTTAATTTTGGGCACATCAGTGAAAAGATCCATATATGTAATGTTGTTTTTCACATTGAGTGTACCACTGCAAACGAATGCGCATCACCGCCTCAGCAATTTATCTCTATATGCAGAGACTCACTTGAGTGCCAGTTCTTGAAATTGTTGCATCAAAATCTATAAGAATATTAGAAGCCTGACCTATCATAAGGATCTATGATTGTACCAAAATCTAGAAAGCTTCTAAAGATCATTGAACAAAAACATCTATCAGTTGATGGTTATTCTACCAAAAACTACTCAATAGAGAAGGTGGAATTAGTGACTCTATGTTTAATGCGACCATTGAAGTGCTTGCACCAATATAAAACACTAGCCAGTGAAGGGATTGCCGCCGTTGTTGCATTCTCACTATTTAAGACTTCGAAACTTCTACTGCCATAATACCTTTTGCAGTTTACATCCCAACTGTGGCTTTCAACTCCTTGTCTAGTTTTTCCTTCTCCGGTCTTTGTTTCCTTCAGTACTTGTTTCACGTTCAACTTCAGGATGATAAGTTATTGTCTGTTCTAAATATATTTAGTTTAGATGTACTTCCTGCATAAATGTTGTATTAATCTTCTTTGTTATAAAGATCGATCAATTTAAGCCCGAACTGATATTTGGTAGGAGTGTTTTAGTGATTGTTTGTTGCTTGAACTACTAATGTAAATGCAAACGAAACTTGGTATTCTTCTTTTGTCTTTGTTTTGGTATCATGGTTTTGCCCAAATTGAAACTAATCCAGTGAATGGCTATTGCTATTGCTTTCTCCTTTTGTGTTTGATCAATATTGGTGTTGTTTGCCTCGCATGTTTAATACGCACGAAGTTCAATTACCGGAGATGATTTCCAATAGTACGCAGGTACGATTGTCGTTACGGCGACAGAGTTTACGCACAATTGGTGCAAAGTCGTCTATATTGACACCCACGACCTAAATTCCATCGTCATTTTATGCAGACTCTGCACCACCATACCTATCTCACAATTAGAAAACACAGCAAAACAACCTAGTTTTTTTGGGGACTATGGTGATTTAATGGGGGCTGTGGTCCTTTAAAAATCGTCATGGTTTCCCTCTTTGTACTGTGACGACTTGTGAAAATCGTCACGGTTTTTACTTTATACTGTGACGATTTTTGGAGGACCACAGTCCCCATTAAATCATCACAGCCCCCAAAAAAACCAGACAAAACAACTGAGAGACGAAGGAAACTGTAACAACCGGGCCTTCATACTGGGCTGCAACCCAATAGATTAGTTCAAGGGCACTTTAGTAACTACAATTTTTAGTATATATTTACAACACCCTAAACCTATTGGCAGATATTTTAGAGAGTAGTGAGAGTAAAAACTTTTAAAGTGTGAATGAGGCCGGTGTTGTCGAAGAAAATACAATAACCGGCGACCTTTCCGTTTCAAAATA
>JAJJMA010086360.1:11261-24688 GCA_023529015.1 Papaver nudicaule
GATGCGTTTTTAATGTTGTAAATCAGTGTAAACCTGAAATTGATATTTTCCTCACTTCGTTGTTGTCAAGTTAATTGTCATTTACCCGACCCAGTATAAATGGATGAATGGGTTGTTTAGCTGCAATTACAAAGTATTTTTCTCCTCCCTTATCTTCGTCTCTTGATCTCTTACTTCATCATCATCATTGGATGGGTTGTTTTATGTATAAATGTTGTTAGTGTTTTAGATTGCTTGATGGAAATTCATGATGACAATGCTTGTCAATATTCTGCAAAGAATACTTATTTTGGTGCAGATCAGTTTTCAAATGTTGTAAGTCATCTAAATTATGAATCTATGTAAGCCTGAAATTATGATTTTGTCGCTTGTTGTTGGTTTAGTTTCTACTATTACCTGACAATATTTAGATGTGCTTTGTGTTAAAGAAAAAACAAGATATTCGATTTTGATCGTTTCCCTTCACATGCCATGCTTAATGTTTAATTTGATAACCAAATAAATACCTAGAATCAATCGAAAATCTTAGGTATGTTGCCAAAACAGCCGCAATTCCATCCACAGTGACCAAAGAAAAAAAGGAAGAAGAAACAAAATGGTTACTGGTATAAGCGGACTCGAAAAAAGGATTACATTGACGTCATCTATAAAACAAATACCAGTTGGGTTAGACTTGACGAGATTTCATGCATTGGTCGACGATATTAATTATTTCCCTAGTCATACATTCTTACTCTTACACCTCGTTAGGTCAAGATAATTGGATTCTCATAAATCCAAATCATGAGAACGAATCTAATTCCTTGAACCAAACATGATAAATCAACTTTCTAAAATCATGACTTTGGATTCATATAAATCCAATTTCTCCAAAACAATAGATTTCCATCACATCTGTCTATTAATGCAATGGAATTGTACTCCTAGGTAAAAACAAAGGTAACTGGATTACCTCAACGGAAGATTAGTTTTTGGAATTTGAATCCAATTCCTAGGCATACAGCTTTCCCAACCAAACAAGATATTAGTGTATTCGTCCATGTTAGAGATAATTGAGCTTCATGTGGAAAATAAAATTCCAATGCAAAAAAAGGAAAACGATAGATAAAAAAGAAGAAAAAGAAGTGCTGCCCCTAGTAACTAGAAACGATAGAAGTCTAGTCACCCGACTTTGATAAACACAACTAAACTTATCCACCACATACACGATGAATGTGATGCTTAATTCCTCAGCTCACCATAGTCATGTACACTTGTATAGTATCGGAAATTCTTACAACCAAAAGATCGAAAGATACAAGCAAAATTTACAAATGACAGCCCAACAAGACGGATAAGTTGGGCTCTCTATCAGCAGCAACTTCGGTCAGTCGTAGATTAAAATACAGCCGTCGGATCGAGCAGCAAAACTAAACTCAACGGTGATGTGTTTAAACCTCATTCAAACGGGCAAATATCAAACCCTAATAAGTAGTATAGTTTTCTTTCCACTGTTTGCATCGAAACTGCGCCTCCCTCATCATTTGTGAAGAGAAGAAGAAAAGAAGGATAAGCAAATCTTAACCCAAATTGGAAAGAACAACTACATTCTTATTTGTGTTTATCACCGATTGCAACAATTAAAATCATGGCTGAAGCAAGTGGGGGCGTTGATACCCTTAAAGATATTCACATTATGATTTTTTCTCTCGAAATCTTAATTTGCAGGGGGATGGTTAACTTTTTTGTAGTTTAGTTTTTCTTCTATGAGAGCCAGCTACACGACTTCTTTGAGATGACCGGACCGAAACTGATTCATTTGTATTAATCCATTATTTCTTCATCTCTATAGAAGTTATGTCATGGCCTTTTCTTCCTTTTTCGTTTTTCATCCATGTAATGTATTTTTGCTGTTCGAATAAGACTTCTCAGATGTATTGTAATTTGTTCTCCAAGACTCCAATTCTTGAGATTATCAAACTAATCTTAGCTAGTCTCAATTTATCATTAGCAAGAGTCACTGAATAGTTTGTGATGAATGTGCAATTTTGCAAGAAGTACTAGATCTTGTTTTTCAAAGTTGTTGTTCTCTTCCAAGCTAGCAAATGAATACTTCATGCAAAAATTCATGTAATTATTTGACACGAGACTTCATCATCATTGATTGGTTGTTGTTGTTGTTGCAGGAATTGGATTTTTTTTGTACAAACATACTTATTTTGGTACATATTAAATGTTGTAAATCTTCTAAATATGGAATCTATTTAAGCGTGAGTTGATAATTTTGTCGCTTTTTTTGTTGTTGATTTCGTTTCTATTACCTGACCATCATAAATCTAAGGAAAATGTTATGTTTTAACTGAGTTTACTTGCAGACATGATATGGCCTCCCATGGTTGTCTGTTACTGATTGTTGGTTGTTTGAACTAGTAAAAAATGCTTGTGAAATTTGGTGGTATGTGGTTGGCACTTTTAGATTTGTTAAATTGACATGTTAGTATAAATTGTTACGTTCATACCATCAAAACCTGGTAAATAGTTCTTGTGCGGCCGGGCCAGTCTTGTTATAACCCTTAAAAGAAACAAGATATTTGATTTTGATCGTTTCCCTTCTCAACCCATGTATAATTTGACAACGATAGGAACCAAGTAATTTCCTACAACCAAGTAATTGCACACACACTCAAGCTCAGTCTCTCTACAAACATTAAGAAAAACTTGTAAAGAATCCTCATCCAACTATTTGTCTCTCTCTATAGAGGGTCAGTATAAGGTAAAAAATCATAGACGTTTCAGCCGCTAATCAAGACACAATTTTGTAAAACTCATATCTCAAATTCATCAATTTTTGAGCTGCATGCTCTGACAAAAATTCAACAAACGACGACATTTTGTTTCCCATTTTCACAGTAGTAGACCTCCTACGTACATCAATTTCCAACAAATTTACAAATGTTGTGGTCACTCAATCTGTATTTTAGAGAATTTTGCTATCTCTAAGACACAAATCCAAAGCAGATAGAATTCGGACCAATTAATACAAGCAGACCATTGGTTTTCTTATGCACTCAATGGAAGAACCCAAGGTTAATTAGCTAGTCTTCTCAGTTCACGGGGTTACTATTGACGACGCAAGGTAGAGGCAATGAACACAATGAGGAGGCATTTGAGGCTTGTGAAGAGAAGAGTCGATTCCATAAAGGCTTGTGATACATCCATTGTTCCGCAACAATGGCGATGTCTCTCACATGTTCCCGCTTTGTGCTCTATGCAGGATTGTTGGCTCCAGAAATTATAACAGGGCTAGCTCGCTATCAAAATATCCACAGGGGATTTGCGATTTTACAGGGATATTTTAGTAAATTATGTAAACTTCCGTGTATAAATCAACAAACCCCTAAAATTTCGCTAGAGATATTTTACACAGAGAGTGTAAGTGAGGCGGCGTTGAGAGGAAAAACCAGTTACTGGAGTTTTGGAGCTTCTCCTGAAGAGTATTTTCCGTTACCAGATTGGTTATGATCGGAATTTCGTTATCATGTGGACGCCTTTAGGCATACCATGGAGATCAAAAGAGAGAGACACAGATCTTTGAAACCCCCACAATGATATCTACTCTCAAACTCAAATCGTTTTGTTCCGGTAAATTCCGACAGTATGTAGAATTTTCTGATCTTAGATGTCTGCATCCGGTAAGATCTGTAAAATAATTGTGTCCCATATTTTCAATGTCTTTCGCACAATACTGACGTTCTTGTTTTCTTCTTTCCAAGCAGAGATTTGATACTGCGAAGATGACGATGTAACCTTTGTTTAACTGCGGGTGAAATAGAGCTGTAATTGATTGCTGAGGACCTTCCTATGAAATTGGATTTTGGTTGTTTTTGAACATGTTTTACGTGCCAAAATTGTTAAAATGGTAGATCTGCAGAAAATTTAAGATGCTAAACATTGGATTAAAGGGATGCTTTAAGTTGTTCAAGTTGTTTGTATGTTCAATCATTAAGTTGGATTCAATTACCTCAGAAATCAATGTTTTCTTGTGAAGTAATAGGATTGGGACAAAGTATGTAATTGGTTTTAGCCGGAGAAATTTCACGATTTATTCTTATATCTGATTCAGAGCATTGAAAGATCGGTTCGGAGCTTACATGTCAATGCATGATAGTGTATAATGTTCTAAATCTTCTATATCTCAAAGGTAATTACCGTTGAATTGATTATGCCTGTATTTCGTTGTCGAATCAGTTGTGTTTCTCAAATTACTCCTACTACCTCACAACTCAAATATTGTTGTGTTTCTAATTTCTTTGTTACGCGTGGCAACTGGTTCATACCAGAGTCTGTAATTTTGTTTTTGAGAGAAATATCGTAGGGCTTGGCTTTCGACAGCAATCAACTCTTGTAAGTATGCATGTCTTAATTCGAGGCTGCACCATCCATAACAGAGCATGAACCAGCTTGACTGCTCTTTACGGATAGGGGTATTATTTCCAAGCTCTTTATGGTTATTCCCACTGGTACCACCACTGATTTCTACCCACTGGTAGTTATGGTACTCTCTGCTTCTTGACGTTTCTTGGCTTCATAAGGTGGGCGAAGCTTATGACCAAAATAAACCTAGGTGTTCTTTCTGAATTTAATTTAAAATGAATATACATGCCAAGGCTTAATGGAATGATGTACCTCTCATCCTTGGTTCCAAACAAACAAAGGTAATGAATATGATTCTACTGAACTTCGTCTTTCCAGAGGGGGACATTGAAGTTAAGGTGATTTCATCAATACAATGGACACTGGACATAATTACAACGCATTTGTTTATAAGACCCACATTGAACCTTATGGCCCCAGAGATTGTATTCCACCGTTCAAAATGTTAATAGAGAGTTATGGACCATGTTATGCTCACTACTAAGTTTGAGTTGTACAAGAGTAGTTTTCCAGTCTCGTTTCTATGATTCTATCTTATACTCATTTCAAACCACCAGGCTTGTAATCATACATCATGAATGCTACTATCGCATGTGTATGCTTTTTCGAAACCACCAGGCTTGTTTCAGTTTATTCTTAGTTCCTTTGTAACCAGTTGTTGTCTTCATGTTTATAATGCAACTAGGAGTTTGTATCAAACTGACATGTAAAACAAGATAACACTCTACTGAGGTCTTTGGTGTATTCTTCTATGTTAGAAGAACAAAAATGGAATAGGGTGAAAAAATAAAGAAGACGAAGCGTTGCCTATTAACTAGGTGACCAAGTGTAATCAAACTGAGCATAAAGTTGCTTAGAAATGATCTTACTACTCTAACAGAACCTGAGATTGATAAACACAAATAAGCTTCCCAGAATTACTTATCCACAACCACATACAAGACCTATGTGACGCTCAATTCCTTGGCTCATCATCGACCAAAAAAAAAAACCAAACAAAAATTACAAATGATAACCCAACAAGACGGATAAGTTGGGCTTTCTATTGAACACAATAGCGACACGATTCAGGTCAGCAACGGTGATATGGTTTAACCTAATTCAACCGGGCAGATATCTGCCGCTCATAAGTAACCGTTTTCTTTCTACTGGTGCATCCAAACTGCGCCTCCCTCGACATCTGTGTGCAGAAACAAAGAAAACTTAACCCTAAATTCAAAACAAAAATAACCAATTCCCTTATGAAAGAAATCTTAACCCTAAATTCAAAAACAAAACAACCAATTCCTTTATGATCATCTATATCTGTGTTTCATGGACGCGAAGAATAAAAATCATGGCAGAAGCAACTGGTAGTTCAATAGCATCACCTAAAGATATTTGCACTATGATTTTTCCTCTCAAATTGTAAATTTACAATAGCCTGAATACCATTTTTCCTAGCTTCCTGGATCATGCTTATCATTTTGAGGAGACTACCACCTTTATATTTGAGTTTGGCTTGTAGAAGCTTTTGTAAATTTCATTTCAGCTTAGCAGGAAAATGAACTTATTCTGCTAGTTTATTCATTTGTATCCCCACAATTTCCTCATCTCCATAGTTTATTACATCTAATTTTATGTATGTATTTGAACAAATTGTCAAAGAATTAATATCATTGCCTTTTCTTTCCATTTCTTCTTTTCATTCATGAGATGTACCTTTGGAGTTCAAATCAGTCTTCTTAATTGTATTCTCTTTTGTTCTCCAAGACTCCAATTTTTTAGATTAGCAAACCGATGTTAGCTATAGTCTAGTTATTTGCGAGAGATAGTTTGTAATGAATCTGCAAGTTTTTGTAGCACCAGATGTTGATTCAATTTGTGTGCCTTAAGTTTATTCCAAGTTGTTTTTCTAGTGCAAGATGCAAAATGCCATGTAATTATTGTACAAGAGACATTTTATGTTGAATTGAGCCGAAACTTCTTCAAATTGAAATTGTCACGAGTTTATGTGCTTTCATAACTTAGTTACACTATGACTGATGTTGTCACCAGTTTGATTTTAGGTTCATCAATGAAAAGACCCATGTATGGATGATGCCATGTTATTTGTGTCACATCTAGTCTACTACTTCAAGCGAATGTGCATCACTGCTTCGGCTTCTTGTAGACAGGGCTTAGCTATATATATATGCCAGAGATTCACTTAACTGCCAAAATTCTTGGAATTATTGCATCAAAATCTCTAAGAATACTGGCTGTTTTAGGGGCCGACAGAATTGTTAGAGAAGCCGGATAATAAGATAAAATAGGGTTGTCCAATAGCTTTTTCTCAAAACCCCTTATCGAACATATTTTTTTAATTCCAAACTACCCCTTGAAGATCCAACCGAAAATCTAAGATTAATTGTAAACATCCAGACGAAACGAAGATTAATTGTTAAACTTGGTCTGAAGATGCTTATTCCATACCTTGGTCTTTGGTACCCTGCAAGTTGTTCCCAACAATTACCACTGCTTTCTCCTTCTCTTGGCTTATCCAAAATTTTTTACTAAAATTCGAGCAAAATTGGCGCTGTCTCACGTGATTCACATGTGCTTTGTGCACTATACGTCTATACAGGTGTATATGCTCCAGAAATTATAATAACAGGGCTTGCTCTCAGAGAGTGTTAGTGACATAGTGAGGCGGCGTTACATGAGTTAAGCTTCTGCTTATGGATTATGATCGGAGTAATGGTATCAAAAAGGGAGACACAGATCTTTGAAACCTCATAATGATATCTCCTCTCACTCTTAAATCGTTAGTTGGTATTGATGCCGACAAAGCGAGAGGATTTTCTGATCTCATTTTCTTTTCCTGGTAAGATCAGTAAAATAACGGTGCCCCATTTCATTTTCTTTCACACAACACTGACATTGATGTTTTGTTTCTTTCCTAGCAGGGATCTGAGATTGTTGATGACGACGATTTTAGCTAGCTCTGTCTTGATCTACATTCAGAGAAGAGATCTGATGGTGGTGAAGACAACTATTTTAACAATCTCTGTCTTGATTTGCAGACTTGTTATCTGGTGAAACAAATTGAATTTTATTACTGATGACCTTCCAACTCAGATTGATTTGGCTGTTTGTGAACATGTTTTACATGCTACAACTGTTGAAATGGTAGATCTGCAGAAAATTTAAGATGGTAGACATCGGATTAAAAGGATGTTTTGAATTATTTGTATGTTCAAGTATCAATTAGTATCTAGGACTAAAGTTTGAATAAATTAACTCTAGATTGAGTCTTAGTACCTCAGAAATCCAAGTTTTCTAGTTATGCAGTAGGATTGGGACAAAGTATGTAATTGGTTTTAGCTGGAGAAATTTCACGATTTATTCATATATTTGATTCGGGTAGTAGTGTACTTGAAAGTTGTAACTTTCGCATACACAAAATTGGTCCGAAGGACAAATTTTGTTTGTTTCTTTCTCTAAAAGACAGCAAAAAATTGAACTTGTTCTATAATCCAAAACATTTAAAAATATTGTTTCCTTATCTTTGTTGTCCATTAGGACCGAAAATAGGTAAAAATATTAGTGTTAAAGTTCCTTTATTGCCCTCACCCCTAAACAAATGCAAACAAAAATTGTTACAGTGAGATCAGTCACTCGGAAATGTTTCAAAAATTGGGTAACTTCTGTTGCCCAATAGTGCCCTCACTCTCCCTCGCAAACTCTCACCCAGCACTGAACACTACCCAATTCCCAGACCAGACTTCATGAACAGAACTCCATTAACAGACCAAATTTCTGTATCATGATGAGCCTTGTTTATTGAACTATGCCCAAACACTGTAGACTTGTGGAGCCCTATTATATTCGTACTGACTCCTAATCAAGAGATACTTGGGAACAAGGATCAGCTTTTCAAATTAGACACTGAAGTCTCCATGTACAACAGAAGCCTAAACAGTGATATACTGTCACAACAGAATCCAGAGACACTAAATAAAGGAAAACATTATTTCGTTTTCCAGTACACCCTCTCAACAGATGCGGGGATAGCAACAAGCATCAATTCATCACGTATGCCAGAACAGATGGGATGTGCCAATCTTTTTGTGAGAATGTCAACAAGCTGTGGAGCAGATGTTATGTAATCAAGCTTAGGCAAGCTCAGCTTCAAGGAGATCTCTGTATATCTTGCAGTGACCAATGGTTATGCGATCACCCGCGAAAAAAGATGACTTCAGTGACCATCACAGTAAAAGTGAGTTCTGATTCAGCTGGTTTTTTTAATGTAAGCTGATGGAAATGGAATTGAAGCTGGTGCTTCTGCTGCTCTGTCGTTGGGTGTTCGGTGTCATATGTACAATATGTAGATACCCGTCCCTAACAACTGATGCTAGTATCCTTGAACTACCATAACTACCATACACATGTTAATGCTTGTAAGAAAATGTACACTCGCCATCAGTCTAAATTCATTTGATCCACACAGCGAGAGTACCTGACATCACAAACTACAGTAAATAAATAACTAAATATCATATTTCAGTTCATTAGTTTAGGTCTTTTCTACGGCTAAATCTATGGAAATCACTCGATATAGAAGGATATGGTAAGGATTCAGTAAACTTACACTACTTGATCAGCCTCTAGCACTCCGGAACCATTCTGCCAGCTAGAGAACCCACCATATCTTCCTGATGACATGTGATTAGAATTCATAAGCATCTTGAAAAAAGCCCCAGCAAGACTTTAACAGAAAAATTTGGACCATCTTATGCTAAAGTTTCTTAAGCAACCCAGACGCTCGCTACCAAAGATTCAAAATGTAGCAATGCTAGCAATAATCGCATCGTCTTCATTACCGATAACAAAAGAAATCAAAATGTGTTGCTTGTTTGCAATGCAATACACCTACTGATACACAAAAGCAAGTTAAATAACACAAACACAAAAATAAAGAAGCAAATTTTACTGTCGACACAAAAGCAACAATAAGATAAAAAATTCAAATACGTCCAGCAATAGCAGGTTTATATCCATGAACAATATTCCAGGCATCTCATGAAAATTTATTATCAAAAAGGCTAAAAATGAGTGATTTGTACCTAGGTTTCAATGGTACAAATAATATTTTGTACCCAGGTATGCATCAAAACACAAGTACCACAAAAATAAATATTTGGCTAACAAACTAACCTTAACCTGCACCGACGAAACATGATTTTTATGCGATTTGTACCCAAGTATCCATGGTATAAATAATATTTGTACCCAGGTATCAATGGTGATAACACTAATAGTACCCAGGTACTAGCATTTATTCAAAGGACAACAACTCAAAGGCATAACCTAATCACATGTGTGCGGCATCCAAGTAAGTAAACGACTAACAAAAGCAATGAAATTCAGACTCACAATTCTTATAATCTATCCATGGATATCTATTAGTTGCTAATTTATTGAATTAGGGATTCTTATGATCTTTATGTGTTGTCCGGTCTCTTCGGATGGTTATAGGTACAAGTGGTGACATCACTGATAATATCCAGGTACGAGTGGTGACAACACTGATAATACCCAGGTATAAATGGTGACAACACTGATAATACCCAGGTACAAGTATAGTTTACAGTTCAAAACTATAACTAAAAGATGTAATCAATGCAGATTAAGTGAATCAAAGAAAATGTTTCAACATTCAAACATCAAGTTTACAGCATACTCAAAATTTTCGACCACCTCAAACATCAAGTTTCAACACTTCCTAAATGCCAACGCAGAAGCATACCAAAAGAGAATATTTCAAGTACTGAGTTCATTACAAAACATTTCCTGCAAACAATAACCATCTAGCTTGCAAAACCATTTACAAAACTATGTTAGCATCTTAACAAAGGTCAAACACATCCATACTCCCACACAAAAAAAAAAAGTTGACCAGCTTCTCAATCTTTGAAAAACAGAAATTTCATACAACTACACAAATCAAGTGAAGAAAACCTTTTCGTCCTTGGCGACGTATACCATAACCAATAAAGCATCAATTAATCATTTAAAAATACTCACTTGTTAGTCTTGTAAAACGCCAATCGGGGTTCAGAATGCAATGCAACAGAGGAAAATAAACAAGAGACATTACAGAGTTTGGGAGCATCTTCCTTATGCAATTTGTTGAAATTTATGACTTGAATTGTGAAATTTAAGGCTTGAGTTATGAAACAACAACGTTTTTAACACGACAATCTATGTATCAATTGCTCATGAAAAGTGGGGAAGAAAAAATCCCTTAGTCTTGTAAACTGAATCAATAAACACAGATATGGAATTAGGGCACAAAATTCATGAGAAATTATTACCTTTGAAATTGGGGATTCAGGATAAAGATATTGATTGATTGATTTTTTTTCCTTAGGTTTTTCAGAGAGAGGGACTGTTGTTGATGGTGATTGTGTTTGTTGACGGTGAAGAAACTGATGGTGGTGGGGGAGACGGAGGTGGCGGAGGAAGATGATGATTTGCCAACGGTGGCGTTGGGGCTGCTGTTGATGTTTGCAGTGGCTGTGAAGATGGTGAAGGGCGTCGTTGGTGTATTGCTGGTGGTGGAGATGGATATGGTGGAAGAAGAAAACTGAAATAGATCTGTTTGTGGTGGAATCGACATTTAGATAATTTAGGGATGGAGGGGTAAGGCTGTCTTTTTGCGTTAGGATGTGTAGTTTGGGTTTTTGATAAAGTCTGACTTTTAACCGTCCTCCCAGGTCCATTTCATCAACAAATTTTCGCATATCTGAACTTTCAGAGATCAGTTCGGAGCTTACATTTCAATTGAGTGGACCATATTTACTATCTCAATTAGTTTAGATTTACTTCGTATAAATGTTGTTGGTGTTATATGATGATAGTGTTATATATTTACTTGAATTGATAGTGATATCTGAATGCATTTTGTTGTTAAGGAAAATGATGGATAGGTGTATCATTTCCAAGCTCTTTACGGTTGTTCTAATTGGCACCAGTACTTATAAAGCCTTCATGTCATTCCTATCGGTATACTACTACTACTTTCTATCCACTTGTGAGTTCACAAAATTCCCTGCTTCAATATGTTTAGTGGCTTGATAAGCTGGGCGAAGCTTACAACCAAATAAACCTATTACCTCCAATATCACACCGTGGGCCAAATCTTACCTATGTAATTTACATACTTACTAAGTGATAATCCAGTGACAGATTTGGATCATGTTAATTTGATTTCACAAAAAAATAAAATAATCCAGCATCTGTAATCCGGTTGTTCCTAATTGTAATTTCTAAATGTTGGATTTTTTATATACTTTATTTAGGGTGCTAATTTAGCTTTGTACGGTTATACTACCAACGAAAACACACTACAAGGAGGGGAGAACTAATCTACGTTGGCCGCCCTAAGCACAATTTAGTATGAATCATTGTAACAGTGATCGTTTAGATGTCTACACAGCATGTTTACTGTTAAGGAAGGTTAATGCTCCTCCTCCACTTGATCCGGTACTGGCGAGAATGATGTTGTCTCGCATATTCCGCTTTGTGCTCTATGCAAGTATTTACTGGCGAGAATGTTATTAATAAAAACTAAGTGATGACAATGCTTGTCAATAACCTGTAAATAATATTAGTACCGGTGAAGACCAGTTTTGAATGATATATAACTTTTTTTTTTTTTATCTTAAAGCGATTTGACCCACCCCCATGATGTTGTCTCTGAATGCTTTGGGTTACAGATTTAACATTGTTGTGTGGGTGTGTTAGTGATTGTTTGTAATTGGTTTTGAGCTGCATCTGCTCCAGAGGAGATATACTGCTGCCGCTTCACTCGGATTTTAAAGTTCATAGCAGCTGATCTCTCCACCGAGACTTTAACGAATGTATATTCGAGCTAATTGAATTCACTGTAGGCCAAACTGCTCTCTCTTGTGTTCCACAAATTGCTTGTAAATGGAATTCAATATCAATCCAACGGAAACAAACAGTGTCACGTGGAACTTTTACATACTTGGCACTAAGTGTATGGGCAAGCAAAGCATGCCCGCATCTCATACTATAACAAGCAACTGCACTAGTATCTCAAGATTGGACCTTCCAATATCAATCGACTGGACCTTCCAACTCTTTGTTGGGCATTTTCAAAATGCGACACTGGCTTTGCTCGGCTAACATCAAACGTTTAGAAATCAACCCTTTGAATTGGCAGGTCAGTTTCATAAATCATCATCTGTACCATAACCCCTATCTCAAGGAAATTGTAACAACCAGGCCTTCTTAATGGGCTTCAATCAAATAATATCCATCAACGTTTGTTCAAGGGCAGTTTAGTAACTCAAATAATTGCCGGTATATATCTACGAAACCCTAACAATCCTGGCACATATTTTAGATTTGGATAAGAGTGATAAAGTGAAGACTTATGTGAGTGATGCCGGAGGATACGATCGAAATTTTTAGTTTCATGCGAGTCTTGTAGATACACACCATTGAATCGTCACAATGATTTTTTCTCTCAGTTCTAGTTTCTTGGTCGATGATGTTTAAGATATGTTCTGAATGAAACTTCTACGATATGTAATTAGGTCTAGGTTATTGAATAATCTTGATGATCAGCTGTGCTGTTTTTTGTCTAGTGATGCTTCTTGATAGAAAATCATAATGATCAATAATCTGTAAAGAAGACTTATTTTTGGTTTAGATGAGTATTTTGTTGTTGTAAATCTTCTATTTCATAAATCTATTTAAGCCATCAATTGATATTATCTCAACAAAGCTTACTGACATGATATGGTTTGCAATTGCGATTTGTTAATGTCCACCAACAAACTACGAGGCGCCGGTACAACAAAAAGGTACGAGAGCGAGTGTTCCCGCCAGGTGAGCAAGTGCTAAGGAGGGCAATACCAAAGGCACTTGACCAAAATAGTGGAAAGTTGGGAGCAAATTGGCAAGGGCCATACCTCATCGAAGCACCGAAACCATAAGTATTGGTCATATTCTGGTTAGAA
>JAJJMA010086363.1:0-17789 GCA_023529015.1 Papaver nudicaule
TTCAGCTACCACCACCGTCACCGCCACCATCACCACCACCATCACCATCACCACCATTAACAACCGATCGACATCAAAACAAAGTAAAAGCGTTATCTTTCTTATTTCTTCTTTGTTTTAAGATTGATTCTTACATCGGTTTCGATTCGGAGAGATCTGTAGATCTGGTTTTTAACGACCAAAGATTAATTTTTGAGGTTCAGATTTACAAGTTTAATTTTTTGAATCTCAAGAAGTAATAATCTGTTTTTGTCTATCAATTTTGTTTTGGGGGTTTTGTCGATTACGGTTTGGTGTTTGATTTTGTTTCGATTCAGGTTGATTTTTGTGTTTGTTGTATTTGGTTCATCTCGATTCTATTGATTCGTTATGAAACATGTATAATTCTTGTCATTTGGGTTTTTATTTTGATTTTAGGTTGATCTCATGTATAAAAAATTAAAGGTGGAAATGAAGGAGCTTAAATGTTAAGTTAGCGCAGCTGGATGATATGGATGGATGCACAAAGGATGATGATACAGAAGGAGTAATTTATCATATTTAGTTTTTTCATCAAAATTATGGAATTGACGAGCATCAGTATAGGTATGTTTCTAGCACCATCATGTTGCTTTGTTGTTTTTAATTAGCAAGTTTATACCATTTGCAATTGATTGGTACGGACTTGAAATCTATTTAGCTATGCCGCTGAGATGTCATGGTAATTTTCTTTTTGTCTAGAATGTGTCTCCGTACCGGTGTTGAAATGGCTATAGATATATAGATCAGTGCAGGTAAATTGTGATGGTTGTAAATTATCATTATATTCTAGTATTACTTGTAATGATATGCAGAACCTGTGGGTTGTATCCTAGTTTAGGGAATTTTAATTTCAGTATGTTAATTTTTATGTCCTATCATGCTATTTTGATCATCTCAATTGTTCATTGTTTGCAAGTGTCTATAAACAGACATCTATCGTGTTTTATTGAGCTGTTGTGTATGGAATGGGAAGGTTAATACATATGAGTCGTTGATCGGTGTGAGTGGAAATATCAGAAATTTAAACATTGTTGTTCGTAGTGTTTCATTGGCTATCTTGTAAAGGTACCAACTTGAATGAGTTCTGACAATGTGGCTAGTGCAAATAATAAAGTAGTATAGGATTGTCAGGTTTGTTCTTTAAATGTGGGTCTGAAGTCTGAACTTATTTTGGGACTATGTTGTTTTGGCAATGGAATGCCTGATGGAGTAAGCTGGACCTTGGTCTAATTTTCTGTGATACTGGGTTTCTGTCTTGTTTATGATAATGGCTTGTTCCGTTTCTACTTTTCTATTACGATTATGTCTTGTTGGTTCGACTGCATTTTATTTATTAGGCAACTAACTACGAATCTGTGGTGCAATGGTAGCACGACTGACTCTATGTCAGAAGATGCGTGTTCGACTCACGCTAGGTTCACTCATAAAGTAACACATTGTATTAGATCAACTCAATATGAATTTGTGGTGCAATGGTAGCACAACTGACTCCATGTCAGAGGATGCGTGTTCGAGTCACGTCGGGTTCACTCATTCGTGTCAACTTGCCAACTTAACACCTAATTTTGGTGTCTAGTTTGCAACTAGACACATAAAATGTTGTCCAGTTTACAACTAGACACCAAAATCTGGTGTGCACAGGGTTCCTGTTCATACAATCATGGTGTCTAGTTGCCAACTAGACACATAAAATGTTGTCCAGTTTGCAACTAGACACCAAAATCTGGTATGCACAAGGTTCCTGTTGCATACAATCATGGTGTCTATTTGGCAACTAGACACATAAAATGTTGTCCAGTTTGCAACTGGACACCAAAATCTGGTGGTGCAAAGAAAGTCATGTTGGAACTATAATCTGTCGGTGGTGGGGGCGGCGGTAGCGAGGGAGGTGGTGGTTGCTGGAGGTGGCGAAAGGTGGTGGTGGTTGTTCGTGGTGCAGGTGGTGGTGGTTGCATGAGGTGGTTGTAGTGGTGGTGGTTAGTGGTGGCGGCGGAAGGTGGTGATGGTGGTTGCTGGAGGGGGTCGTGGTGGTGGTTGCTGGTGGTGGTGGCGGTTGCTGGAGGAGGTCGTAGTGGTGATTCGTGATGGTGGTGGTGGAGGTGGTTGTTGGTGGTGGAGGTGCGATGGTGGTGGTGGTGGCGGAGGTGGTTGTACGTTGGTGGTGGAGGTGTGATAGTGGTGGTGGTGGCGGAGGTGGTGTTGGTTATGGTGTCGATGGTAGGAGGTGGTGGCATAACATTTTTGTGTTTTTGAAATAAAAAAATATTATGGAAAATATAATGAGAAAGATTCACATAAGAGGGGGTAATTTAGGAATGAAATTATAGTAGGGGTATTTATAAAGTTGAATAAGGCTAAATTTTTGGGGTTGAAATTATAGGGGTATATAATTAATGTTCTCAAAAAACAAAGCCAAAACAAACAAGACACATATATAGTAGGCCCTTATTAATTCTGGTGTGGGTGGGGCCAAGACTCTCAATTTATGTTTTTCTAAAGGAAAAGTCGCATGTTATTAATTAAACTTGTGAGTTCGAGTGACAGAAAGGTACAACTCGTGGGTGGCAACACCCGATCGGTCATTATACGAAATATGTTGGAGAGAGGGAGGTGTAACCACGTCCCAGATAACTGTTGATAGTTGTCGTGGATTCTGAGTCTGTCTTCGAACCGCTTCATTTGCCAGCTCATTGCCGCCTGGTTTGCTTCCTTGTAAGCATGAGTGATTCTAAGTTGGGGAACCTGTTGAAGATAAGCAGCCGCTTCTTGTAGAAAATCACCACTGTAATTCCGGTAAGGTTGCTTTATTCTTCAAGTATTTGGTGTGGCATAGGTGACTTCATTGCGTCTCAGGTTGTTGGTACAGTTGCCAAACCTGTTTGAGAAGAAAGCCTTGTTATGTTCTTTGCTCTTCCTGATATTATGGCCCCCTTGTTACCTGGTTCAAGTGAGTTTCCTCTAGTGTATAGTATGAAGCTTCCTCTTTGTGCCATCATGTCCCCATAAAAAATTCCTAGTGATCGAATCAATTTGTTTGTGACTTTGTCTGGTTACAGCTGAGTCTGCATAATGTGATTGGCCGTTGGAGTGAGGGATGTTTTGATAAGAGTAAGGCGCCCTGCTGGGTTGAGGCATTTAGACATCCACCCTTTTGTCTTCCTTTCATATCTATTAATTAAATTGACAAAAGTAGAGGAAGACCGTCGTCAATTAGGAAGCTGAACTCCGAGGTACATATGTATAATGTATGTCGTGGGGATACCAAAAAAAAAAAAAAACTCTGAAGATAAAAGGCAGCCTCTGGAGGTAGTTTCGGATGATGAATAATGGTTGATTTAGCCCGGTTGATATGTTGGCCCGCAGATCTGGAATAGGATGTCAATAGTGTGGCAACGGCCGAGCAGGTTGTATCATCCGCTTTCAAAGATAAGAGAAGATCATCTGCATACATCAAATGCACAAAATCCGTGGACTTGCAAGCAAAGCTAATGCCTTTAATATTTTCAGAAGCCTGAAGAATGCCCATATTAGATGATAACACCTCCGCACATAAAATGAAAATATAAGGTGATAGTCGGTCCCCCTATCGAAGACCTCTAAGCGGAGATATGTTACCCTGATGAGCACCATTAACAATGAGTGAGTATGAAACTGAGGAAACCCAAGTCATAATATAATCCACAAACTGCTGTAGAAAACCCATGTGTTGTAGAGTTAAACAGATGAAATCCCAATCAAGAGAATCTTATGCTTTCTTGATGTCTAGCTTCAAAGCCACTCTTGGTGGTCCAGTGTGTTGTGGTGCGAATGTGATGAAACAGTTCAGCTGCAATTGCGATATTCTCTTGGATGAATCTGTTGGGGACAAAGGCACTCTGGAAAGGACTAATGAGTGATGGTAAAATAGGTCTAATTCTGGCAACCAAGATCTTGGAAATAACCTTATAGATTACATTACAAAGTCCAATAGGTCGAAATTGATCTGGGGTGGTTGGGTTCACAGTCTTGGGAATAAGTACTATGTTCGTCTTATTAATGGTTTCATGCAATTAGACGTGAGTAAAAAAAATGAGAAACCATGTCGAATATTTGCGTACCTGTGACCTCCCAAAAAAACTTGTAAAAATTACTGGTAAAACCATCCGGGCATGGTGCCTTTTCATATCCAATTGAAAACAATGCTTCACAGACCTCTTATTGAGATATTGGTTGTAATATTGAAGCTGATTGGGCAGTTGAAAAACGATTTTGAACACCCTGAAATAGTTGTAGATCAATCTGGGTTGGTGGTGCAGTGTACTGGTTCTGAAAATGGTGTATCAATGTATCTGCAATTTGTTGTGGTTCATAAATCCAAACTCCCGTATCGGAAAACAGAGTTCGTATGTAGTTGTGCCTCCGATGAATGGTTGCCTTTGTATGAAAGAAGGTCGTATTTAAATCTCCCTCCTGAAGCCACTGAATTCGAGAACGCTGTCTCCAATAGGCTGCATAACACTCAGATAGCATAGTATGAGTGTTTCTAAAATCCCCTTCCTTCTGTAACCAGAAAATCAGGTCCTGACCAACAACTGAATCGACTCTCTCCTAAGCAAGAAGAATCTGCTCCTCAGCTCCATTTATGAGAGATGGAAGATGCCCAAAGGTTTGCATGTCCCATCCCTGTAGAGCTGTAGCCGTGTGTTCAGATTTGAGAATTATGTTAATTCCAGGATCTGTATTATGGCTTTCCTCCCATGCTGTAGTGACCACCTGTTTACATTGTGGGTGTACCATGAGTGTTCTACATGAAAGCGTTTTACTCTAGGCTTGAGTATCACTTTCTCTTCAAGAAGCAAAGGTGCATGATCTGAAGCAACTCTAGGAAGGTGTGTTAGCAGGGAATGTGGATTCTGTTGGATGGAAAGAGGATTGGAGAGTCCCCTGTCAAGTCTTTCAAAAATGACATCCAGTCCCTCTTGTCTGTTCGTCCAAGTGTATGGAACCCTTATAACCCATGTCTAAAAGACCATATGAGTCAATGAATTTCAGAAAAAAGGTTGCCTGCGAATTACGGAACAGACGTCCACCATTTTTCTCAAGCTGAGAAATAATCTCGTTGAAGTCACCCAAAAACAACCAAGACAGTTGTGGAGGAGGGATCATTGAACAGAAGTTTTGCCAGAAATCAACCCTAGCCGCTGGATGAGGAGGTGCATAAATACCTGTGAAGAACCAAGGTGTTGGTTTTGATGGTTGAGTGACTTTGACATGTATGAGACTTTGGTTTGCCACCAACACCTGAAACTGCAAGTTAGAGTTCCAAAATAGCGCCAAACCACCACTTCTACCAATTCTAGGAACTGCAAAACTTTCCTAAAATCCCAGTGAGTCTTGTAATTTAGAAATAAATCTAACTTTGGCAATAGTTTCAGCAAGAAACAAAAAATCAGGTTTATATTGTCTAGTTAGCTTAAGTAGCCTCTGTTTAACAGAGGGTTTGTGCGCCCCCTGACAGTTCCAGGCAATGAAACTCATAAAGGCAGTAGAATGAAAACATGAAAACGTGACCAACTAGGTGGGTCTGACTCAAACAAAGACAGAGTTAGAACATATAAGAATCGGTCATTAACAGGATCAGGAAGAAGTAGAGCAAATCGAAATTGGGAAAACAAAAAGAAAAAGAAGGGTGAGAAAATGCCGAAATTAGCAGGTGACTAAGGAAACAGGGTCCTTTTTCTCATATTCCAAGTTTAGGAATATTCACTTTTCCTCCGTAATAAATTTAGGTTTCCGTCATCCTTTTGGTTTTCTTCTCCGTCTACCTCTCTTTTCTTGTCTATCTCCTGATTTTCATTGATTCCTTTCCAAACCTTTTTCTTGACATGCAAAATTAGATATCTTTGTTCCTTTTTTTTCTCATCCAGTTTTCGATCTCAGTTTGTAACTTTTGTTTTTGATTCATAATTTCTTGACTTATGTTGTTATAATCTCCATCTTCATACTCTATTAACAATTGATATTCACCTTTAACATGTTTCTATCCCTTCTCGCCTACCTCTGGTTGGTAGGTGCTAGGGTTTTTGGCGGAAGAGGCGGCAGAGGCAACAGACGTGTTTTGTTGGTCAGTAGGAATATTGGTTCTGAGGCAGCTCTGCATCTTCTGATTGGATTTTCTCCAATTCCAAGTCAATCAAAGTTTCTTCCCAGGTGCAAGAATGAAAACTTTAATCAGATATTTTAAGCTAAGTATTTGCTATTCGTTACTCAAGAGTGCTTGGGCTATAATTATGGTTTTGAACATAATCTTGTTCTTCCATCAGTATAAGTTTAGTTATGCTCTCAACAATTTTGAATCAAAAAAACTTTTCAGGACTATCACTTGTCTCTCTTCTTTCAATTCATGTTCTAATCTTAACACTCAGTATAAATCCATTCAACATACAGTGGTAATTTGTACCCACTCAAATTTCAAGTCATTGCTCAGAAATTCCCATTTCAATACTTCCCTAAGTTTTCTGCCAAAATTTGTCCAATTGAATTCATCAATTCATATTGTTTATAAGCTTGATTACCAACTTGTCAAGAATCTGTTGGGGTCACATAAATCTACCAAGCATGTGATTTTTCAAGGAAAAATAAAGGAGGTTGAGTCGTTCTGTTGGATTATTACAGTTTGTAAAAAGAATATGAAGGTCACTAGAGGAGCTTGTTTGTACCCTAGTATTTTGGCACCCTATTATTGGCTAAGTAGAGCAATATAGGTGGCCAAATACTATGTTATCCTAGGCAACCAAGGAATGAGGTGGAAACAAAGAAACTCCTTAAGGGTGACACGTGGCAGTGTTTGATGAAAATATGTGGCATCGACAGATGATGACACATGGCAGGGGCGGGCTGTGACACGTGGCGGTGCCGAACCGGCGGCTGACAGAACTCCGGAGACCGACCACCGCCGGCGGCAGACTCAACTCCGGCGACCGACCACGGCCGGCGACATTGGCCGGCGGTCACGACCGGCGACACCGACCGGCGGTCACGGCCGGCTACATCGGCCGGCGGTCACGGCCGGCGACATCGGCCGGCGACCGTTGTCTTCTCTGCCAAATTATTTTGGTCCCGGTCCATTTGGCCCAAGTCCATTTGGCCCGAGTCCATTTGGCCCAGTCCATTTGGCCCAAGTCTATTTGGCCCAGTCCGTCTGGCCCAATTCGTTTCTTTCTCTGTTTTGTGCTTTTTGGACATTGTTTACAAGCACACTTCCAGCCCATTAACGTGGCCCAGCTCCAGTGGGTTCGTGGGTACACCTTGGACTACTCTGGAACATTCTAGAAACCCTTGTAGGTCAAGAAAGCTGCCTTTTAGGAGAAGACTCAGGAAGTTTCTGGAAGACTTGTAGTCCAAGTAATCACAGGTAATCCTAATCTCGAATTTAGGGTTTGACCTAATAATCAACCATATAAATAGAGGGGTCTGGATCACCAAATGGTACGCAATATTTCTCATACATCTTCACCTGTGCAAAACACCTACTGACTTTAGCATCGGAGGGTTTTCTGCAGGTACCCCCCCTCTCTCTCAAATCCAGTTCCTGTGAAGATTGAAGACTGCAATCCAGAGATCCAGGTTTACAGTTTCTGCGTTCTACATCAACAATTATTGTGTTTGTGCTTGAATTTTATATTCGGGTACAATCAGAGCTCTTAGATACCAAGTGGTTGTTGTTGTTAATGAGAATACAATAGAGATCCTAGTTGAAGAAGGGAACGAGATGTATATTGCTTCTGCTGACCAGATGGAGGAGGAAAGTTCTGTTGCTGATGCCGCTGCAGTAGACGAAATCCTAGAAGACTTTACCAACCAGGTTTTTACGACTATTCTCTTACGCCGAATTTTTCGATTTCCTGCAGTTCTTGATATTTATTTTTTGTTTAACGTTGTTGTTTACCTTTCCTTTTTATCTACCTATTGCCTTTTAATTTGTCATTTTCATCCTTCATTTTGCATTAAACAATCTTATATATACTTGATATCATCACATTTCCTTGTTGAATTTTGCTTTCTCTTAGATAACTCTAATCTAGATAAAATTATTGTGTTAGTGTTTCGTTTGTGTCATTTCATTGCCTTAGTCATGAAAATCCTGTCCTGGAATGTTCAAGGGATTGGCCCCCCAATCACCCAAAACCACCTTAGTCACTTATTAAAAAAGAATAACCCTGATATGATTTTCTTGTCAGAAACAAAAGCTAAATTAGACATTATGGAGAAGATTGCTAGAAAGTTCAAGTTTCACGACTGGTTCCTGGTTCCCAAAATAGGTAACTCTGGTGGTTTCCTAATGGCTTGGCATCACAATGTCTCTATAAACTGCATTTCTTTTTCCAACAATATTTTTTTGTTTGATGTTATTGACAATTTTAAAAACAATTGGAAACTTTTATGCATGTATGGAGCCTATTCTGCTCAACAAAAAATTGAGCAGTGGGAATGGATATCGGATATCTGCCACCATAATAATCATCCATGGATGATTATTGGTGACTTGAATTTCATTTTGCATATTCAAGACAAACAGGGAGGTAATAGACTTAAGATTTTTGGGCATCCCTTTTACCTGGTCTAACAATAGGGAGGGGAAGGAAAACATTAAAGAGAGAATTGACAGAGTTTTAACATCTAGCAGTTGGTTAAAGATTTACCCAAATGCTATAGTTAATCATCTGGTAAGAGTGGGATCAGACCACACTCCTATTAATTATAAAACAATAATAGGAGTACCAAATAACTCATCCACGTTGAAAGTTGAACAAAACTCGAATATTAGAGCTCGAGGCCCCACCACGGAGATTCTCAACCAATCAAAATTCGCTTCTGTGAGCCCCATGGTTAAGAATAACGCACACTCCAATTTTGGGTGTTCAAAACTCAGTTTATTTTCCGTCCGCATGACCTAACCATGCCTCTTTAGCCGCAACCATTCCTCTTCCCCTTTTTTCTTCTCTGGTGCGGCTCTCCCTCTCTCTGTTCTTCATGCCACTGACCCTGTTTTCATGAAATTAATTGATTTTTGTTGGATCAATAACTTTGTTTTTCCTTTCTGATGATTTTGGTTCATAGTCGTTTCTTTGATTTTGTTTTGCAGGTGGGATATCAGTTGGTTGTTGGATCAATCAGCCCTAATCATTGTTGTTTAAATTATATTGATCTTCGTGCGCACACAAACTAAAATCTCAATCAGGTATGAACTTGATTTCTATTTATTGCGTTGTTTATAGCTGCAGTTTTTTTTTTTCAGGGTTTTTATTTTGTGCTCCAGTAGAATAATTTAAAAGAGGTATTAGTCTCCCTAAAAAAAATATTCTCACGCAAAACCCCTGATTTCTTATTTGTTATTGCTTTGTTTTCCTTTTTCGATTCTTCTTTGCTTTTCGATTGTATTGATGGGTTAGTGAATACTCTGGGAAGTGGGACCATCGTTCTGGATACAGCTACGAGTATCATGGGTTAATGAGTTTACTTTGAAGGTGATTTGAATTAGAGAACATAAGGAGGAGGTTACAGGATCAAGGGTGTTTGGGTTTTGGGTAAGCTGATTGTGATTTTGGTGTTGTTGTTGCTTTCAGTTGAATTTGGAGTTTCGAATTAGGTTCCAAATTTGGGGTTTTTAGATTTTAAGTTACTTTTTTTAGGTTTCAGTTTGTGAAATTTAGGGTTCACTTAACAGGTTTTGGTTATCTAGCATTCGGGAACAACTTCCGTAACTGTACCGACGATGCCTGCCCTAATTGGTATTCAACCGATTCGATTTTAAGTAACCAGGAACTCCAAGCAAGATTGTTGTTTAATCGATATGATCTTGAGGGTCCAGGAACAACATGAGGTACGTCCCTTTCGTCCATAGTTTAGTGGTGTTTTTGTTCAGTTGTATTTGTTTTCCCTCGCTAATCAAAAGCTTTCACTGGGTAGCTAGGTTTTTCACATTACTAATTCTAATTGGTTACAAATTGATTCCTGTGTTTCGAAAAGATAGTGCATGAGTTTAGTAGACTGCTCCACCACACCAGGTAATCTTTTATCATATTCATGCACTATCATGTACTAAAAAGTACTAGAGAATTTAGAACACGCACTCGAATATTCGCATTTTCAGTAGGGGAACGCACAGAAACCAGAAGTACGTATGCTCGCATGGAAAAATGATGAGCTGATGCTCTTTCACAGAGATAATTTGTACGTAGGCCTGCTCTTTCACAGAGATACCATGCTTCATCTCGCTGTCAAGATTGGTATTTATGATCAGCCTCAAATTATTTCTGGAATCTAAGATTTCATTTTGATTTGTAGTGCTACCAACAAATTATGACGGTCAAGTCGAACCTCCAGAAATCAGCCAATTTACGTATCTTCAGATTGAATATAGAAATATCAGCGCCATTATGATTTATAGTGCTACCGACAAATTATGACGGTGAAGGGTGGTGGTGCTTGGTTAGTGGATTCCATTGTTCGAAGGTGATTTAAATCAGGTATATGGAGATGGAGAGCTTAATGAAAAGGTCGCATGATCAAGGGTGGTGGTGCTTGGTTTTAGGTAGGTTGATTGTGATTTTGGTTTTGCTGTTGAATACAATTTAGTTTCTTTTTTTTGTGATTTTGATTTGTAGTGCTACTAACAAATGGTGAATTGATAGAACATGTGTCGATTTGCATTGGTTGACAATAGGTATTTTTACACCACGATTTTAAGCATCCATGTGGAGATGGGCGGACAGAGAGTGAACTATAGGGTTAGAGTTGTGATGCTTCCTTAATTTGATTGAAGTAGTTTTGCACTATAGTTATAATGAAAAATTAAAACGTCCAGACATTAATTTAATGGACTAAATTCGCATTGTTGTGCTTATCACCCTTTGGCTGGCAAATCAACTCGGCAAATATCTAGCAAATCAAAGCAGTATGTCCTTTGCTTTTATGTATCAGTAGGGGGTAATAAATATAAATAAATAAATGCAGCTATATGAGGTATGGTTCACTTAATGTTGTGATGTAAAAGTTTTATGTTTCCATCTGTATAGATTTGTAATCATACGATGTAATGGCTCTAATTTATATCAATTGTATTTATCAGCTATCTTTGTCTGATGTAGGCTATGCTGATGGCGTTGTCACTCATAATACCTAACAAGGGAAAGAACTGATTGATAGAGTAGAACAAATGCAAGAAACCTACCGTGGAGATGGCTTTGCCATTACTGTCTCTAATAGGTACGACTTATTCCTAATATTGGAGTTTCCTGTTGATAGGCATTAGTAAATTTGGTTTCTTTGGGATACAACCACTTTCCTTTTAATGAACGATAAGTACCAAATAGCAATAGGGAAGAGTAAAATTATGGCCATCAGGGTTACAATATTTAGGGGAAAATGATGTATGCGTATGTATCGTTTGCTGCTAAGCTAACAGTACATTTATTCTGGGGACGAGAGGATGTTACATGGTTTTTTCTTGCAAATATTTTGTGGATATTTTCTTTCATTCATAGTGTTAACCTTCAGTGTGTTTGTTTTCGATTGAAGAGTATATTAGGATCTCAATTTGTCTACCTGGTGAAATTTGATGATGTGCAAAACCCAATCTTGATGCTTTGCCTTTGCCATATTGTTTTTTTTCCCCTCCATGTAGTACATAATTTTGAATTGTCATGTATGATGGAAATCTTAGACTCTATGTTCTGGGATCATATCTTGAGATCTTATAATTATTATAATTGACTGTACTGTGGGATATCAACTCTTGCAGTACATACATTCACAGTATTTATGCTATTACTTGAGCCGAAAGGTTAGACTCACTTTGCTCCACACTACATCACTTGATACTGTCCTACAGCTTTTGTGTTAAGCAGGCAGTACACTCACAGTATACAATTAATGGAAGGTCATGTGCTCCAGGTCCAGAGCAGGATCTCAGTAGTGGCTATGATGGGAAATGTCATAGTTCAGAATTTAGGGTAGGTTTACTTGCATACAAAGGTGAAAGTAGATAAAAAGGTAGTGCATCAAAAACTGGTATGCCTGCTGTAATAGGCGAGGTATTTCCTATGACTTAACCATCTAAATACAATTTTTGCATAGGATCCAAGAACAGAGATCTCACTCTATTTTTGCACAGGATCCAAGAACGGAGATCTCACTAGAAGATTGAAGCTGGCCACGTCCAATCTTATTGACCCCCATGTATCAGAGATATAGCTGTTACGAAAAAGTGAATTCAC
Source organism: Papaver nudicaule (assembly GCA_023529015.1). NCBI lineage: Eukaryota > Viridiplantae > Streptophyta > Magnoliopsida > Ranunculales > Papaveraceae > Papaver > Papaver nudicaule. The sequence continues at coordinate 12,279 of JAJJMA010086363.1, forward strand.
GTCTAATCTTATAAAATCTTAATTAACTATGTTGGTTTTGGATGTTTTTTGTTTAGTTGTTAAAAGTATCCAAATGTTCTGAAATATTCTTGGTTTTTATTTATGTTAGGTTTTTATCTTTAGCTGTGCACTAACAGGTAAATTATGAAATTCTCTGATTTTTTGCTCGGATGCATATGCTTACTTTTCTTTGATTTACTCTTTGCAGTAACAAAGACGACCAGGATAAAGTGTCAGTTCTTTTCGATGACTGAGCACAAAAGGGGATACTCACTCCATATGTTTCCTTTTCGAGTTTCATATCAACTGTTGTGTTTTTTTTTTTTTTTTAAAGTTGTGTGAACAGACTGATATATACTGCTCGCACTGATTTTCTTATTAAAAGTAAAGTTGTCATGCATAGTTGTAGCTTTTGTAATGTGCAGCCTTGCAACCAAGCAGTAGGGGGCCTGCAAAGTTGCAGTTGGTACATGAGGTTAATGCACTCGGAGATATTGGGACCATCAGTCGGCGCTTACTTATTCTAGAATTGTTGCGGGTCCTTAACGGCAAGCCTGAATTTGGAAGGAAAACACGGCCAACAGGCCAAGTAAGCCACATCGTTAGAGATTCTGTAGAGATGTTTTAATGCAGATAGATACTCTTGCAAAACTGACTGCAGCCCAAGATTAATCTGCCACCCTATTGCAATGGGTGTTTGGACTTTCTCTTGCCCGTTTCCTTTGTTTTTTTGCTTACCCTTCACTTTCATATATGATGAGTTTCTCTTCATTAACGTCAACTTTTGTAGCACACCCATGGGTTAGAGAAGGAGAGGATGCAGTGGAGATCCCTGTTGATATTTCCGTTATATCCAGTATATGTGGCATTTTGTCAATTTCAGTTGGTCTAGAAAAGCTTGCGCTCAGTATAACTAGGTAAGCAGTTCTTCGATTTTTTACCTCGACTCCTTTCGTAGCTATGTTGGGGATTTCTTATTATCTATTTATTGTGCATTTAGGCATTGAAAAGTATACTTTATGAAAACAAGCTATCCAATCTTGGCCAATCTAAAAGATCAAATGGAATTGAGTTTATCAGTCTTGAAGAAATGCAAGGGGTATGTTTCCATTCACATCATTGTGGCGTGTACTATGTATTAGTAACCATATATTTTGATTGTCATGTGTATGGTATGTTAACCTTAGTAGTTTTAGATTAAGAAAAATAAATAAATGAGTAAGATGGATCTTAATTTTCGAACAGTTAAGATCTGACATATTACATTTTGATTATGGGTTCAGGCCCTTACTAAAGACCGTTGTTGGAGGATGAATTTGAGATACTTTGGATAAGCAAATTTTGAAAGATATCTTTGAAGCAAGGATTTCATTAACCATTCTCATGAATAACTCAGTCATGAACAACTCGGTGTGGCGAACTTGCTGATACCGGTCATAAAGTGAGCAGCGACGACAGGCAAGAGAGTGGCATGTGATTTGTGCTTCAATTAATGTCCCCTGCATGGTTTAGGTTCCTTAATAATATTGTTATAACTGAATTAGTTATCCTGGAAGGTTCAAGCCCAAGGCATTGGCAATAATCTGGAAAGCCTCAACAGTGGCAGTGATACGCTTAAAGATTATGTATCTTATCACTGCACTCTTTACAGACACTCCATAACTACCTCCATGGATATCCATCACAACTATGTAATAATCTAATCTAATTTTTTTATTTGTTTTGCAGGTACACTTGAAAGTCAGCTGGTATTATCCGATGTGGGGTTCATGTGCTAATGGCTGCAGCAACGCGGTCAGAAGCAATGATTGCTGCTACAGGTTGTATTGTGTTAACTAGGAGAGCCAAATATACAAGGTTCATAGGTGAAAGTATATTATCTCTGACAATGTGGATGTAAACACTCAGTTATGTGTTTGTACATCAGTTATCTTAAGGATATTATCCGATTCTCTCTTTTATCATGTCTTTTGTAGTGCTTCGAAATCTTTCTAACAGATAAAGATAAGGGATCTATGTCTTGGTAGGTTCGACATTGATGTTTTATCTCACAAGATAATTTGGAGTAGGTAGCGGTATCGGGTCGTGGAGAACGGATAAACCTTTGGAAGGTACTCATTTTTAAAGGTGTAACTTGGAATGCTCTTCGTGGACCTGTTTTTTCTTGATTATGACTTCTTACGGTAAATCCTTTTGGTCATTTACACGCTTATTATGTACAAGTGATGATTTCTTTCTCAGACATTGGTTACTTTCTTTATTGATCGAGGAGAGCTACTGCAGACTAGATGGGAATCAACTTCCCAGGTAAATTTAGCTCTTTAACGCGGTACGTCACCGGCATAGACTTTACCCCACTTAAAATATTTTGCTAACTCCTACTTCTCTGTTTGCAATATGAAAAGGATGTTATGTCAGATGAAAATTTTTCAACTAGAATCATGTGTTAGCACCCTTATTATTACAATATGAAAAGGATGTTATGTCAGATGAAAATTTTCAACTAGAATCATGTGTTAGCACCCTTATTATTACAGTAGTGGTTAGTCAGTTTGGTTATAACAAAAGAAACCTAAGTTCTCAGAAACGAATAATTTTAATTCAGTCATTTATCGCAGGGTTCTCATAATCATTGTTAATGTACATAACTCCCAGTACCATGATTTTCCGTCTTAGCTCAAACGGCAGAGCACGTGGCATTCTGCCCGATGATGTGGGTTCGATTCCCATAGATGGAAAACAACATGAAGGCTAATTAACCACCAAATAGCATCTAAATCTACACCGATTATTGGTACCTGGTAGAAACATTCAAAGTAGCTGATTCTGTTGACAAAAAAAAAAACGATCATGATGAACATATTCTAATAGGTGATTACCTGATATATTCATATTCTGATTAAGGACACTTAGGGTTTGTGGTATGTATTCATCTTTTGATATTGCATATTACATTTCTTTCTTATGTGATAGTAAGTGATGTATATCATATAACCATCTGTGTTCATAACACCTTCATGGCTGCTGTTCTTCCTAGATGTTTGTCGAACTAAGATATCCAGATAACAACGAGTTCGTGTTTGAATGGTAATTCAAGAAGGAAACTACAGAACTGTCTTCGTTAAACGCATATATCAAATCAACAATGAGCTTGAGGACAAATATGAGTTGGAGCAACTGATAAATGCTGGTAGAAAAATAGGCAGGATTGTATGCACGGACCACACTATGCAACGAGCTCAGAATCGCCTCAATGCCCCGAAAAAATCTGATAGAAAGGTAAGCTATTAACGTGAAGTATTGCTAACATTGCGTAGGTCATCGCTTAATGCGCATCATAAGCACAACTAAAGGGGAGATATAAGAGAATAAAAATGGGTGTCATTGGAAAACATGTAACCCACTTTGATTAAAATTAGTACAATGAAATTTTATTCGATAACGCTAATATTACGTATTACTTTTTTATGTTTATCCTTGCTGATTTATGGATACCATTAATTTTTTAAATGCTGCAAGGGAGACCTACTTTTCCGATGTGCCAGTTGTGGATACCAAGAAGGAGAAATTTTGTTCTCATCCCAGGGATAAGCAGGATAAAATGAAGGTATATATCTATTTGGCTGCTTTGTTGCAAGATTAGTTAGGGACTCTTTGGTGCAGTCCAGGGATAATTATTCCATATGGCTTCGGTGTGTTTGGAATTCTTTGTTTTTCCTTTCTCATACCATTACACATATTACAAGAATAAAGAAACAGGATGAAATCTGACAACGGGTGTTCATGACTGGCCATGAAAGTGTGCTTCAAATGACGGTCACCCAGGTATTGATAAATTTTAATCATGTGTGGTGTTTATTTGGTAGTTAGTATATCCCTAATGCTTTTGATGATTAATTAAGACATAGCTTCCTTATTAGTATTTTGCAGTTTGGGAATATAACGACAATGTCCAAAAAAAAATCAGTTACCAAGACGCCCTACCTTATCTCAGGCGACATAACAGGCACTAGACCTATTTATACTTATGCATTCGTTCTTTAAAAAATCTATTCAAGCTTAGTTGAACAGAACCTATTCAATTATTTGAAATTCATAATTATGCATTAGTTCTTTACATACTTATACATTATTTAGACTATTTTTGGAAATTCAAGCTTAATTGAGCATAATCTGTTCTTTACTTCATCATAATCTTGACTCAATTCGTAGATACTCACAATTTAATCACATTGCATGAATTTTTGATCGAGTTTTATCAGGATTTTTCCAATTTCTTCTTCAATACAGAGATTAACAAAAACCCAGTCTTTTAGAGAGCAATTTTAGGGTCGAGAACCCAATAAAAGAAAAAAGTTAGGTTAACAACAAAATTAGAGTTAGAACCCTAAGATTCAATTGATGAAACAAAACAAATCAAACACGAACAAATCATTAAATTTAGAATATATCATGAATAGACGACATCAAATTAAAAGCAAACTCTACCTTTAATCAGAATCCCTGCTAATTGAATATTACCAAAAAATCTTCTGCAATCAATTCGTATTTGGAGATACAAGTTCTTACGAAATCAATATCGATCAAATCAAACTATTTCATCACATAATTGAAGAAATTCCTCAATGATTTATAGATTCTCTCCAATTCAATTTTTTTTTGAAATGGAAAAAGTTGTAATTAACGAAACCCAGGAATGGACTCTGACAGTCCACTTTAGTATGAAACGCGGTGGGCTAGAAGGCTTAGGGACTTAGGCCCGTGCAAACGCACGGGCTGGACAACTAGTCTTATTAGTTTTTAAACCAATTTTAAAGAATAACAAGAAACCTTTTAAGGTTCTTAGGCCCTGGCTAGATCATGGAGGTTTTCTTTCTCTGGTCAAAGATAACTGGAATGACTCTAACAAAGGTTCTAGTGCTTTTCGTCTAGAGTCTAATCTTAATAGCTTAAGCATGATCCTAAAAGACTGGAACAAAAAAGTCTTTGGGAACATCTTTACCAACATAGAATTACTTAATAATGAAATTGAAAAATTGCACAAGATTAACCCCATTCCCATTCAAGAAATAAAAGAAACTCAATCTCTTTTAGACACTTGGTATAAAAGAGAGAGACTATTGGAATCTCCTCTCTAAAGACAAGTTCTTAAAAGAGTATGACCTAAACACTGCATACTTCCATCAGTGTGCCTCTAACCGTAGAAGAATCAATCACATCCATACCCTGAGGGATGACTCTGGATTGTGGGTTGATGACAAGGATCAATCAGCTAAATAACATGTTATTGTGTCACTTTAAAAAAAATGGAAAATCTGAAGGCTCTTTTCATGATGATATTCTTAGTGACATTATTGAACCTTGCATCTCTGATGATGAAAACAATATGTTACTAAAAATCCCTGACATAGAAGAAATTAAAAAGACTCTAAACTGTATGAATCAATGGGGTTCTCCGGGTCCTGATGGATACCCCCCAGGATTCTTTAAATTCAATTGGGATACTGTTGG